>JBCFYV010004697.1:0-16891 GCA_039000515.1 Timema cristinae
AGGCCTAGTTATTTAATTTACATATATTAAAAATTTTAATCAACACTTGATGGACAAAATAATTAGTTTTTATTTGATAAATTTATAATTTAAAAATAAATTTAAAATTTTAAGTGTAATTTTTTTTTTTTTGCTATAATTATTTTGTTCGCAAGATTATATAGAAGTTAAATGTATTGGTCATACCAATAACTGCAACCGAATCGGAGTTTTTGTCCTTTTTCTTGACTATTACAAATTTTGCTGACCACAACACCTAACTCACTTTAAACTATCAAATTATGTAAATCCTTTAATTGAAATTATTGGGAAAGCTAAGTTTAGAGTAAAGTTATAAATCTGAAAAGTATATATAAATATAATCATAAAATGGAAAATTATTTTTAATTTTTTCCCCGTTTCCCGCTCCGCTCTCGCTAGAAATTGTTATTTACCACCCAAAAATTTCTCGAAGTCAAAATTTAATTCCCGCACAGCACTAAATTAATCTGCTATGTATGCTAACTGATTTAACCATTCAATCAAATATAGTAATTATTCGGGATCAAGTGATGCTTGAGCTCTAACACTTCGACCATTGTTCTTATATGGCTTCCACCACTATATGACTTACAATGGCAGAAGTGCAGTAGCGCACGCATACATTCCAATTTTCTGTCACATTCCGCTCGTGTAACCACTTGATATAAAATTCTGTGCGAGTTGGTGCACGGTGGTGGGGGGTGGGTCGGCTCCGTGTAGACTTAGCTTAGGCTCCACTTTGAGCCCTCTTCTATTTTTGATACAAACTGTATACTTTTTTTTTTGTGAAAATGGCATGCCTGGTGTAAATAAAATCTTTAGTTTTTTGAAAATTAGTAGCTAAAATAGATGTTACCCCAAAAATTTACGAGGTGACATTATTAAAAAAAAGTAAATTATAGGTCAACTAAAAATGTAATTATTTTAGAAATTAGAATATTAAGTCTAATGTAATTGGTATAACAAAGCTCAGACCAATGACAGTGACTTAATTATCAGTGACAAACTATTGCGTGATTTTATTAAATGGATCGTTGACGAGTGTTCAAAATAACAGTTATTTGCTGTATTTTTCATGCACTTTATGACCCGACTGATATCAGCACATAATATATTCTATGAGCGAGAGTGAAAGGGCCTACCAAATTTTGCCAGGAGAGATATTTTCACATAAATACCAGTATTCTTTTACATGCCCCAATCGACATGGAACCGACGGCTTTAATTTTCCTCTGAAGAAAGATTGTGCTATGAATTTGTATAGCTAAAAAATCCCCTAAACTCAAGCTGGTTTTGAACCCACGATCACCAGGACCTGAGGCGAACACTTTACTCCAAGACCGCCAGATTAAACATGATTATTACAAAACAATGTTTTAAAAATTAAGCTCATCTAGAACAACACACCTGTCACTAAACACCCTACTCTAACACCTACAGTAGCCCCATGGCTTCTTTGGTGCTGACTGACAGCTGACGGCTATTAAAAGTTACCGGACCAAACTATGTATCCCTACGCCGAACCATATGATCTGAAAAAACATGTGTTTAGCAGCTGTCACTTCTGACAGTCCAAAATTAAGGTATATACATATATGTTAACTGTCAAAGTCAGCTGTTAGCTGTCAGTCAGCATCAAAGCCATGGGGCTACTGTATTATAGTAGTATATTGACAATATAATATATTAATATTAAAAAAACTTAATTACATTGTTTTAGTAAACTAGCCAAGGCCACGTGGTCCTGTAAGTCATACTTGGCCTTTACCATTGCTATTTAGCAGAGTTACAAAAATATTATTTCGTGCTTACAGTAAAAAAAAAAAAAAACTAAAAACATACATACATACCCCATAAAACACATAAATAACGGCAACGTAATTTGAAATTAAAATTTTTGCTACAACGTGCATTAAATTGCCATTCCTTATCGTTGTGTTTACAGGGTGTTTCTATTTGTATTTCATTATTTTTATTTTCTTCCGCTTTACAGAGCGGAGGGGTTACGAAGTTTTCTAGGAAGTCACGTCATAAATCCGTAGCAAAACATGGCGCGTCCAATAAAAAACAAAAAAAATAAAAAAAAATCTCCCGAAGCCGGCGATACTGTAGAACAAGTGCAGCGTATCGTATATGGTGGAACCTTGTAAGTTTGTTTAGTAGAGCTCAACGATGCATTCACTATGCGTGGAATGGAGGAATAGCGTCCAGATGCTCTGTTGGCGTCTACCCGGCTTTATCGGGGTTTGGGCGTCGGGATTTTCATTTGGAGGACATTGGGGAGGGGAATTGATTCATGCATCTTACTACCCATCCAGAATATCAACACATTTACATTCATGAGATAGGGGATGAGTATGGTCGAATGTAGAGGAAATGTTCCCTCATTCCTGTGGTGGGAGATTGAGGAACCACTTAGAAAGCCTAAACTTTGGTACAGATGGCTGTGATTCTAATCCCGATTCCCCCTTTACCGGCAAATCAGACTAAAGTATCGACCGACGTCTTTGTCCGCATGCTCACAAGTGTGGATTTATTAACTTATATTATCTCGCTTTAACGGGGGGAAATTGAAAGATAGACTCTATCCATACCCCAATATAAAATCACACTAATAACTTATAATAGTTAAATAAATATATATGTTACACACCAATAGTGAATTTGCCCATCTCATGAATTGGGCAAGCTTTTGATCATTTCATGAACTGGCTTCTTCACTTGACTATTTCACGGACTGGATAAAAATTTCACTAGCCCCTGCTCATTTCATGAACTGGAACTTATTGTACTATCTACTACAAACTTAACTGAATTCGTTTCAAGATGTTATATTCGACTAACTAACCTAAACTAACTCCCTAACCTTCCATTATTAAATTATTAAAAGTTAAATTAACTTAAAGCCCACACCTGTTTTTCTCTTGTTCATTTCATGGCCTGGGAAATATCTCGTTCAGTTCATGAACTAGTTAACGATTAAAGTTGTCCCAATTCATAAACTGGACTGCAAAAGCATTGCACAATTTATAAACTCAACTTTTTTTTTTGTTCGATTCTTTAAATGGTCAGGAGGAAAGTCCAAGTAATGAAATGGGCATTTTTGATACAAAAGCTTCACGCAAAAGATTAGATTATTATTATTATTATTATTAGCACCGCGTCTTACTACCCGTTCGGGTTATACGCACTTACGCTAATGTGTAATGGTAGGGTGATAATGAGATGAAATGAAGGACCTACAGTTTAACGTGGAATCCGAACCACGGTGGAGGCCTGGCATTCCTCACATTCACAAGATGTCTTGTCAGAGGTGAAGGAAGGGTAAAAGATTAGAATACAACTGATATCTGATAAATATTATATGCAGTAAACAAAGTGTTCTCTCTCATATTCCGACTTCATTTTTAACCTGTGAATAGAGTGTTAAGTAGACTATGTTGGGCTTTTATCTACCTGCAACTATTCATTTATTGAAAAACTAGATCTCGTTTTATTTCAAAACACCATGGTAACAGTGTGATGTGTTGGCAAGCCAAATACGATTATTGTAGATAGTTTTGGACGTTTACTACACATTGACGTTTATTTGTAAACAGTAGGGCATAGTTTCAATCAGCAACCTTAAGTTGGATACCATATTACAGTTAAATACTTGACATATATATTTTTAAATTAATTAAAAAAATTGCTGAGATTTTGTTAATACCCATCTTGGTTATTAGTATACCAGAATTGGTGTAAAGGAAGAGCGAGAAACTATTTAGGAAACATCCCCTAATTACAGTCAGTCTGGATTCAAACCCTGACCTCCACGTCACCAGTAAACCCTAAATACGTGCCCACCAGTGCTACTATGAAACGATAAAACACTATTGTTTCACGTTTAAAACCTCTGACAAGACAAGTATTAAACACAACTTGTGAATGTGGGGAATGCCAGGCCTCCACCGTGGTTCGGATTACACGTTAAACTGTAGGTCCTCCATTTCATCTCACAATCACCCTACCATTACACAGCATAAGTACGTATAACCCGAACGGGTAGTAAGACGTGGTAATAATAGTAATAATAATAATAATAATAATAATAATTCACGTTTAAAGTAGAATGTAAGAATTATTATAAAACTTTGATATGTTTGTCCCACATAGAGTTAATTTTTACCATTTCGAAAGGGCCTTTTGTCCCTCGTTGCTTTTCTTCTGTTACTTCAGTATTTTTTTCCTCCCTCACTCCTCTCGCAGATCATTTTGTTTCTCTCATTTTCTTCTCACATTCCCTCTCTTCAAACTCACATTTCCTGATAAAAAGGCTTCTGATGCAAAAATAATCCCGACCACTAGTCAGCGAGTTTGAAAAATAACGGGCATTTAAAAAAGGATTTTTTCGGTCTGTATAGAAGGAGGGGGGGGGGGCTTAGAGGGGGGCTACCACAAACAGAAAATAGTGAGAACGGAGTGGTGGGGGTTAGGGGTAGGGGGACGCAAAAAATTGCCGAATAAAAAATAAAAATTAACTGCAAACAAGAACCCCCAAGTGCAAATTTATCGCAGTCATCCAGCATGCACCACATTTACAAAAAGATCCACCCCACCCACTTCCCCCTCCTCACACACACACACACACACTGACACACAGAGTAACGGACTATATAGGTGTGTGTGTGTGTGTGTGTGTGTGTGCGCGCGCGCGCGCGCATGGTGGCTTCAGTACGTTCAGACGTAGTGATATATCACTAGGTATTACCATAATTACGTGTAGTGAAGTATTGCCTCGTACTGTATATGTGTGGGTGTGTTTGTGTGTGTGTGGGAAAGTGGCGCGCAAAATATTGTCTACTCTCGTACGATCGCATCTATACTTTAATAGGTGTTAGAACAACCCCTTCCATTAAGGGTAACCACTTACCTATTGTATGTTGTAAACTTTAATTCAAATGGATGAACCCAATGATCATCTTAAATATCAAAAGAGGAAAAAAAAGTTCTATTAGATTACGTATTATCAATTACATATATTATTTGGGAATTATATTCGCAATCAATTTAGCCGTAGTTGAGGGTTTTGGTTCCTAATCAGATAAACGGATGGTGTTGAGGAAAGTGGTAAAAAACCTATAATTTATTTTGAGGTTTGGTCATCTCCTGGATATATTTGGTCTTTTTCACCTTTCCTTTATGTTTCAAAGTGTAACATCAATCACGTGTGCATATATTTATATTGATAATTCATTATTTAATCAATATATATTTAAATAGGGTATTATCAATACTAACTTATATATGTCAGTTTTCATACTGGACGACGAGTCTGTCCACTTTGCTCTCTCATATCAATTTGATCTTAATTACTATAAGGCCCTCCCTAGAGAAGTTAAGTCAGTTTCTACTATTTGGAGTTTATTGTTAAATTTACTATCTATAAATTGTATGAGGATAAGCTTGAATCGATTTTGAAAAAGATTAAAATTCTGAAAACTATGCTATATTGTTTTAAGCGCGTTTTATCGCTGTTGACTCAAAAATTTCACCTTTACATTTATGAAGCTCCACCAGCAAGAACATTGACAGCTAAGATACTCAATTTATGATCAATTATTATTACAACTATTATGACCTGCCTAAAATTGATAAACATATTTTAAAAAATCTGAAATAATTGAATTGCGATAAGATTGGAACTAGCTAAATACTGGATTTTAATTCTTTTTTTAAATGTTCAAAAAATATTTTTCATGAGATTTTAATCTATAAAGTGGTAAAATTAAGCACTATATAATATTTTATCAAACATAAAACAATAAAAGAAAATTATTCAGCCCCGAAGATATTTTATAAATTCGATTCGAGTTTGATCCGAATGGAAAAAAGTGAACTTCACGCACCCCTAACAGCCTTAATATTGAACAACATTACTAGTTTTAAGAAAAAGTTTTAACCACTATCCTACTTTTAACAACAGGGCTGTAAACGTTTTTATTTAAGGAGGGAGTACAGATTACTTGAGAAAACTCCACAAGGTTTTTGCAGTTTTTATATTAAAACAATTTTAGCCAGAATAAATCAAATACTGCTACAGTAAAAACAGAATTTAATTTTCTTCACATGGTGATCTAAACCAGTTATTGAATATCCGTCCAGACCCGTGTCCTGGAATTTAATTACAAACTTTTTCTTTTCATTTAAAATGTGTGTCATAAATGCCGCTATGCTCATGACAATATTAAACAAATTTTTATACAACCATATAAAGAAAATTACAATCCTATGATTTATTTTGTTCAAAAAATGTTTTGCTATAAAAACTACTAAAAGAGTGACTTTTTGTCATGTCCCCTTAACTTGGGATGAAGACTAGATTGGAGGGAAAATCACACCTCCTCAGTGTTTAGAGGGGAAGATAAAACCAAAGTGTAGACACCTGGGATTCGAAGCCTAGTCTTCACGTCAACTTCTTTTACCTCTCGCCCTCCAATGGGGTGGTGTGGGGTGAATAAAATATAGAAACTAAATTATGAAGAAAAGAGCTATGCACAAAGTTCAGTTATTTTGAGAAAATGAATAATATAAGTAAATGCTGGACTATGGAATTAAATTTATAGTACATGATAAAATTAATCATAATCAGTTAGAGTTTGACTATTATAAAATCCTTTGGAAACAGATACATTTAATAACTGTACTGTACACACTGTGCTAATAACATCTTACAATTCTCTCAATATGTTATATTGAATCTGTTGGAAAAAAATCGAGTTTGAGACCTAGTCAAAACGTCGTTAGTAGCACAAGCTAAGTCGCAAAATATTTATTGTCTGTGTACTAATTAAGAAATGTACATAATGAGCCTGGAATCTACACATTAGTATGGTCTAGACTTAATTGGCAATATGGTGAGAATTACTTACAGTATTTTTTTGGAGATAAGTTGAGACAAGTATATAGTCATATGACCATGGTAAGAACGTTTTAAAATTAAACACACAAACTTATATATAAATATATTTAAATAATAGCACTAGAAGTCACTTATTTGACTCCATCTCTCAACATTTACAGCAGAATAAGTCATAGTCTTCCTTAATTAGCATGTAAGTATCTATAGTAAAATTATTGGCTATGTTTCTTCCAATAGAGATTTAACTATAAGTGATGTTTTAATGAAAATAAAAGCATTCTATGAAATATCATTGGGTATTTTAATTGAATTTTTTCCACCATATATTGTAATTTATGAATAAAACACGTTACAATAAATGCTATCCGAGTTGGCTGCTACTTGATAACATAACTTTATTATTTATTATTATTATTTAGCACCGCGTCTTACTACACGTTCAGGTTATACGCTCTACGTACTAATTACGCTAATGGATTAGGAATTGGGAAGGATGAATTAGAGGAAGTGAACCCGCATTTGCGTGGAGGGAGAGTGGAAAACCATTTAGGAAAAGCCACCCCCAGTTCACCCGACTGAGATTCGAAGCTCGATCTCCCCGTCCTCAGCAGTCCAGCTCAATACGACAAGCGCGTTAGCCAACTACGCCACCGAGGCGGGTCTTTATACAAAAAAGATTAAAATAATTTCAAGACGTGATTATGAACGAGATCGAAAAGGCTTATATATTTTGTCGGGCAAGGTATTTTTACATGGCCTACCAATTTTTCTGGGTGAGGTATTTTTACGTACCTTATAGTGTTCTTTTACAATTCAAAATAAACATATTATTATGCATGCATATAACCCGAACGGGTAATAGGACATGCTGCTAAAAAAAAAAGCAATATAAGTTTTAATTAATTTGTCCCACTAGTTTGGGGAAATGTAGTGTACATTCAAAATCTACAAACAATGTGTAGTGTAAGAGTTGGAACAGCGGTTAAATGTGAAGAAACTTTTGTAGTTGAGTGTCCATCTCGCGGTGAATATTTATAAACGCATGCAGAATCTCGCCCACCCAGGATTCATCTGCCTTCATACGTAATGTAGCTCTCTGCTCGCCCCAAAACTAATGGGCCCAAATATAAATATTTGGGGTTTTACCCTTTCCCCCCCACTTTTCACGTAAAATATGAGATTCGAGGGATTAGTTGCTGTGAAAAAACGCCTTATCAAGCAGCATTGTATTAATCAAAATACAAAGCGGTACGGGATTTATGCGAACAAAAAAGAAGTGAAAAAAGATTGCATTTGCAAATTATCTGTTTCTACAATTTTTGATAGTGTTTATTTCCTATGAATGTTTGATTTGTGTGGTCAACCAAATTTCTAGGTTCAATTCTAAATGGTGTTGAAAAAAATATTTTCCAACGTATTCATTCTGCTTCGCCATTAAACATATATCAATTCTACAACTTTTTATAAAATAGCCTGTTTAACATAAACGTGTATAAAAATGTATTTTTCGTTATCACAAGACTTTCTAAAACCTTAAAGTTCATGAGAAAGAAGAAAAAATCCCAATTTAAATCATATTATTAAAAAATGTTTAAATTAAAACAATTTGCTTGACCATTCAACATTTTACCTTTCGATTCCACAAGCCATGACCACAACAAACTAAATTACTTGGGACTAAACATAAGCCGCGTGATCAGTGTTAATTGATTTGAAAACCAATTTACGAGATCCAATACCATTATAACTGATTTGTGAGCTAATTAATGGGGGTTACGGTATAATGTGTTTGATGCATTTAATGTATTTTACATAATAAATTTGTGTTCATTTACAATTTAAATACTGTTTCTCAATGATTCAACTAATTAATAACGATCTATTTCTATACAATTTTTTTATCTTTGGTGAGATTTGTAAAAACAAAAATAAAAGTATACATATTAATAAATAAAAAATATCCTATAATTTTTTATTGAATAATAGGTGGATAAAGGGGTATAGATTCATCAAAATAAATTTAATAACATATGTATTCTGAGAAATCTAATCTTTTTACTTTACTAAAAATAAGCTATAAACTTTTTGAATTATGTATTAAAGAGATAATCAGTTTACTTATCAAATATTAATTTGAGGATGTAGTGTATTAATATTTAAGCAGTATAAATTTTTTCATTTGCTTTACAGTTTACATAAATGTATTTTAATTTTGTGACATAAAAAAAATCACTGTACCGCTTGAAGCAGAACAAATGTGGCCTATGAGCATACGTCATTATGCTTGCCATAAATCTAATTCACACTTTGTTCACACCGAATTCTAGATATTCGTTGACAAATACATACAAAAAAAAATTAACGATGTTTGCAGACTGTTAATTTCAACAACATTAATTCCCATTAGTGTACATTATTTCATTGTCACGTAGTTGAAAATATGCTACTTTTACCACAAATTCGTAGTAATAAAAATTCTTCATTCAATCCACAAATTAGTTTGGATTATTTTTTTTACTGTATAAATATTTTAATTAAACATATTTTATTTTATCAAAGTGTTTAATACCCGATACTTGATCAATACTTCGAGCGCTAAATTAATTTTTATGTACAAATACATACATTTATTTTAGGGTACAAATATATAACTTAATTTAAAGCTTTGAAAACATCACAATGATAGTTCAACAATTTTATTTTTCAGTTGAAGGAATTTGTATTCAAAATTTAACACAAACTCACGTCGCTATACCCCCTTTTATAACACATTTTTTTATGTCAACTGGTCATACAGATGATGGAATGTCATTCGTTTCACACCCCACAACCTCCATTCATGACAGCCGCCACACACACACATCACAATGGAGATTAGATCATATATCAAACCAGCCACATACGTCCCCGATTCATATTATAAAACCTATACATTACATTTCATATGTAAAATGGTACCAGAAGTGGGATGGAGATTTCGAATAAAAAAGAGAGTAAATAAAGATATTTTTTTTTCATTGAATGATAAAAACTGTTAGCAAAATCATGCTATAACAGAATTACTGCCATTTATTTATCTTTTTTTTTTACTACTATTTGTGTTCAGTGTGTGTTTGTGTTGATATGGGGAGAGATCTATTTGTACATTTGTAACCACAAAATGTGTGACAGTACCGACTTGACTGCTAATGAACTACCTAAAAACGAACGAAGAGGGCCTATCTCGCATGAACATACCGACCGATGCTATTCATTTTCTCACTTGTCCACGCGCTGTGATTTTCTTGTTTCACATCAGCAGTAAAGACCTTTGTGGAAGTAAACGAGCCTATATCCAATTTGGGATTGAAAACAAAATAGGACCAAGAAAATTATTAACTAAACATACCTTTATCAAAGTTTGTAATTTCAGAGTCAAGGTTTCAACACAATTTATACTCAACTTTGTTATCTAATTATTATTTTCAAATAAATTGTACTGTGAGTGAATGTTATTATTAATATATTCTTAAGGCGTAATAAAACATATCTATAAATATTATGAGTTATTTAATTCAAATAAATCAATTTTTTTTCTCATATCAAATTTTAACTTTTAATAAATGTGGCTTTGAAACCAAAGCAGTAGTTCATTATGTTTCAAAAAGTATTCTATGTGGGAAAGTAAATATTGACTTATAAGTTAAATTACTAATATCACAAAAATATAAATTATTAAAGAGTAAAATCTTAATTTATTTCAATATATTCAAAATGTTATTAGTTAAAACAAATTAAATGGTTACTTTAATGCAATCTATAAAAAGTATAGCGAGGTTTATATGTACAGCGGTTTATTTGAATACTATTTAAATTCTGGTAGAACGGTGTATTGTGTTTCTAAAAGGATAACCTTAACAGGAAGTTGGAATATATCTCAAGCTATATAAAATAAAGATAATCTTGTTTACTATACTCTATCGCAAGGGTTAAATAAAGACATTCGTTAAAATGACTTAAGATTGAGGACAGCTCAGCTGTCGACAATTTGTGCGTTATTCAAGAAGTCCAAAGTTTGTGGTCTATATTTTCCCGGATTTATTTTCGCAAACTTACAAAACAATGAAATGTGCTAGAAATTATGTTTACTTTTTAAAAGTTATTAACGTATTCAATGTTTGGTAAAGAGTATTGATAAATATTTTAGAACATGATATATAATAGAATAATTTCTTTTGTTATATATTGTTATTAAGTGTATATAACGTGAATTTTTTTTTAACTTCTGAAATCAGCATACAGCTTACAAACTACATTTTTAAGAGAATAGATGACACAACACCTAGTTCTACAGCTTACCCGAAATCGTATGAACTCAGTATCGTTACCAACGAAGCTGTTGATGCATATAGAATTAAAATATCCATATATTAAGTATATTCAAATTGTATCAGAAGTTAGATAGGAAGATAAGCGACTGTTACATTAACACCTCCAAGTATAAGGCAATCCAATAAGAGAGTAAGAGCAAGTTGATGGGAAATTGGGGTAGAAGGGTAAGTATCGATGCCCAACGTATTCATACACGCGCGTGGTAGGTTCCTAATTTAATATCAGGGTAGCTCACCATCAAACCAAATATTGAATCATTGCGTGGCGTAAGTGATTCCCTTTTTATTGGGATGTTTTTACTATAACATTTTCCAATTGTGACGAAAAACAAGTTAACATATCATTTAAATATTATCCGTGTTGGTTTGACGCATGGTCTAACTTGCTACTCTCGCAGTCGACTAGACTGCCGATGACGGGGCCCACTTTCTATAAATATTGACTACCCAAATCCTAAAAGCATTTTTGTAATTAGTACATAAGCATATAACCCAGACGGGTTGTAATATGTGGTATTAAAAATTAGAAAATAATAGAAAGAAAGTGTAGACTAATACATAAACAAGTTATTTTGTGTTAGAAATTTCTTAAAATAAAAGCAAAAGGGTTTGCTTTAATTTATAGTTTTTCTGTTGAAAGAATAGATTTGGTGTAATTCACTGCAAATTACTTGTTATAAAGCTGTTACAGTTGAGATAAGTTGGTTAGTATGGTCTTTTTTTTAATCTGTAAATTGTTGAATTTTAGTTTGGATTAGAACAAATTCCTTTGTTTAAATGGTTGTTACCATTGAAATAAAATATATTGAAAATAATTCCTAAAACCAATAGATTTATAAAGCATAAAATTATTTGGTTGGTAGACATCCTATCAGACAAAAAATTAAGTATGTAACAAAACGTAACAATTTAAAATTCCCCAGGTAGGTATAATTAATATATATAAGCCTAAACTTACTGGCTATATGTGGGTTAAAAGCCCAAATGACAGTTACTCCATCTTTTAGTTTCTGCATACCGGTTGTAGTCATACTAAGTAGCGAATGTTTCTCCCTGGAGTTTATGATAGGATCCGGGGAGATCCCCGCGTGTGTGCCATGAGTGTTCAAAGTGACTGTTGGTGGAAAATTAAATTTATAGTTTTGAATAAGCTACTATTTGTTTAATATTACTTAGAAACACCAACTTTTTCATTTTAACAGTCTATATAAGTAATATAACAACAACATTTTGGTCATAAATAAAAGAATATTCTTGTAGCTGGATAGCTATGAAATCTTTTGTATATAGTCAAAATGAAGATAGCTTATTTCTCAGTGATTCTCTACCCCTTTTAACTCGAATATATTTTTAATCCGCTATAATTATATCAATCCAATTTAAAAAATAAAACATAGACACGGGAATTAAACATGGATATCTTGCGAATGAAATCTACAGTTTCATTTTTACAAGAATAATTTTTTAGAAATACAAACAACATTTTATCGTGTCCAAGATAGATAATTTTTACTATTTTCTAAATATATTTTGTAGATATTGATATAATGTATAACTAAAGTCATCTGCAGATAACATGACTTGACGTATGAATACATGAAATAATCTCCAACGGCTTTTCTGGATGTCTGAGAAGGCTCTACCCAAGAATATTATAGCCCGGTTCCTATATGTAAAAACTCATTTCAGTCATCAACAAAGACTGACCTTGACCCAATAATAACTTTGTATAGCTCTGTAGGTGAGGCATTGGCGTAAAAATCAAAAGGTCACGGGTTCAATTCACATGTACAAGCATAATTTTTTAAAGAAATTAAGATGATTTGAGCACAAGGGGGGAAAAAATACACAAATATGTAGATTAAACATGATTAATTTATAAACATAATCACTAATCAATTTGATTCGAGACTGGCCAAGGTTTAGACATTTAAAATAAGAAACAAAAAACACGATTTTTCGACGAGTAAGAAATATTATACTTTAAAAATTCGCTAGTGTAGACTTAAATTGTAATTTATCAATATAGTATATTGCCTATGTCCTGATATTTTCTTAAAATGTACTAAATAATGTAATACGTATCAACACAAAGGCATTACAAAGCCAACATAACCTCAATCTACCACAGAACCAACCATATCGACATATGGTAATTAGATTTGTTCAATGGAAAGACCATGGATGTGATTATTAAGGGACGTGCTATATCTGTGCCTGCCGAATTGACAAAAAAAAAAAATCCCCCCCCCCCCCCCCCACCCTCAAACCTTCCTACGCAGTGGACCACCGACGCCTCCAAGAGTGAAGCCAGGACTGACCACCGGGAGAGGCGAGGTGACTATGGTAATCTTAACTTTCTGTGGACGTGGGTCCAAGCACGTTCAGCACTCATGTCAACAGACGTGCACTTATTTTTATTACTCACGCCATCCCATCAGGGGAAGAGAGGGAGGAGAAAGACACAACAACTTCTCAATAGGCTTGATAAGGAGGGTAGATGAGTAGCCAGGAAAGGTAACGCAACTACGTAAGAGATATTTGCTATGCAAAGAAGGTTGTCCCTTCGTTGATGCCTTCACCACGCGCTCATGAAGGCCGACCGGAAGGTTCTAGGTCTAGCGGAACGTGTATATATAATATTGAGATTACTATTATAAATATATGTCAAGTATTGTCATTAAACTTGAGAGTATCCAACATTGGCAAAACGTAATCAGATTCATCTCACAGCCGTCAATAGTTAATAATAATATAATAATATCTAGCACCACGTCTTACTACCCATTCGGGTTATACGCTTTAAGTACTAATTACGCTAATGGATTAGGAATTGGGAAGGTTGAATTAGAGGAAGTGAACCCGCATTTGCGCGGAGGGAAAGTGGAAAACCATTTAGGAAAAACCACCCCCAGTTCAACCGACCGAGATTCGAACCTCGATCTCCCCGTCCTCAGCAGTCGAGCTCAACACGACCCAACTACGCCACCGAGGCGGGTCCGTCAATAGTTGACAGATCACTTTTAAGAGTATAATCTGCTAGAAAAAAAAACAACTCATTTGTCAATTATATTTGATGGCGAGAGGTGAGTTGAACTATGATACAGAATTCCAGAAAAAAACAATATCAGAAATGAAGTAAATTGGAAATAAGTTGGCGTTACAGTTATAATTGCCGAATTTGTAGGTAAACGTAGACTTCAGTGGTATGGTCACGTGATAAGAATGGGTAAAGCTAGAATAGTAAGGAGACATGCCTACTTTGATAGAACATGAAAGGAAAACAAAAGACTGAGGTGAAGTCCAAAAGAAACTATGGATGAAATCTGGGAGAATAGATGGTTTCAGTGGGAATATGTCAATGAACAAAACTTATACCACGATAGGAAGAAATGGCGAGTGCTTGTGTACCACAACCATAAAACCGGACTATTAAAATGATTATGATGTTGATGATCATGAGGCTGAGAGGGAAGGTTCCACCTGTAGTGGCTCGTGCGCGGAGGAAGATACTATAGAGCTCAATCGAACTCTTATAGTATCATCCTATAGTATAGCCCCTCTCCTCCAACCCCACCATATTATAATCGTCTGGTTTTATATATATTCACTAAATGAAATAAAATATTTTAACCTTTTTTCACTGTAGTCTATTTTAATTAAATAGATAAAAGTATTTAATTTGAAACCCTTTACTCTCTTGTTTTATGAGTTTATAGGTTAGGCGTCAGGTATTTGAATTAGAAGATAATTTGAGAAAATCAGCAAAATGTTGTAATCATATTTTTTTAGCGGAGTAATATTTTTGTTTCACATTAAAGTTCATGTAAGAATAATACGCTCTACTTCTAGCGTTATAAAACACAAATACAGTACTAATACTGGAAACAGGTTCAATTAAGTGAGAAATAATAAACTGGACACGGGAATAGAACCTAGGAACATTGTCTCAGTGGTAGAACATTGACGCACAGAGCCAAAGCTCTCGCCTTTGATTCCTGTGTCTTGGTTAACAATTTTGACTTAATTGAACACAAATATGAAAATATTGGGCATTAAAAAAAAATCTCGAATTCACTCAGTTGTGGGACTAAGTTCTTCACAGTCAGGCACCATTACAAATTTTTCACTCAAGTTGGCAGGTTATCAGAGCACATGCTTAGCCGTAGAGTCCAAACTAAGACACAACAGCTCTACTTTTAATTAACATGTCTTTCAGGAGTTACCAAGACTCTTTTATCTCTCCGATTTATCATACGTGCTTCTACAGTCAAACGAAATAACAGTAAAAACAGTCTCGTGATTAATTAACAACATGTACAGATAGGGTCATAAATAAAGACACACTTAGCAGAGAACGTATTGTCAATTATTTATGATACGAAAAATAAATTATGAACAGGTTTTTTGTGTACTTGTGTTATTTGTTTATTTATTTTCTAATATTTAATGAAGAAAAAAAATTACTTTACGTGGATAGTGTTTTACACGTCATTATTTATATAATCATTTGCATACTTAATAGGACAAGGTTTAAATTACTCAAATTGATATCCACAAATTGTGTTTTTAATAAGATCATTTACCCATTTTGATGGCCACACGATCTAAGGCATCACTATTGTAGTAGACTAGACTGCCGATGACGGGGAGATCAAGGTTCGAACCCCGGTCGGATGTTCTGACCGGGTTTATTCAAATGGTTTTCCACTTTCTCTCCAAGCAAATGTGGGTACACAGATTCTAAATGTAATCTTCCTAATCCCTAAAACTATTAGCATAGTTAATACATAAGCCTATAACCCGAATGGGTCTTAAGACGCAGTGATTTAAAAAAAAGTGGTTTGGTAGAATTTAAATCAATAGGCTTGCCAAATAGGATTTTTAAAGGACTTGAAGGATTACTTTATGTTTTATTCAAAATTAGTATTTTTAAAGAACATGTGTGGCAGCCCTTAATAAAAATCTCGTGAAAATAATAATTTAAATATAAAGTGTCCCAATAGTTTCAAAGACACCAATATATTTTAATTATAGTAAAGACCCGCCTCGGTGGCGTAGATGGCTAACGCGCTTGTCGTGTTGAGATCGATTGCTGAGGACGGGGAGATCGAGGTTCGAATCTCGGTTGGGTGAACTGGGGGTGGTTTTTCCTAAACGGTTTTCCACTCTCCCTCCACGCAAATGCGGGTTTACTTCCTCTAATTCAACCTTCCCAATTCCTAATCCATTAGCGTAATTAGTACTCGAAGCGTATAGCACGAACGGGTAGTAAGTCGCGGTGCTAAATATCATTATTAATTATAGTAAAGAGATTTAACATGAATTTTTGACCATGGGCTAGTATCCAGATACCACTTACAAGCTTACTTAAATTTGAAACTCACCTCAAACATTTAAAACTCAACTTTAGGTGATGTGTTTATTTTTTATCTAGGTAATAAAACAAACCTAAATAAGTACTCAGTTTTTTTTTGTTATCGATCCATGCTCCATTAAAACTGTATTTGAATGCATTTGACTACTCATTCTCGGGATGTAGAATAGTTTTAAAGATAGACCTTGATCCTTGATTTGAAAAATCTCATCTTTTGTACTG
>JBCFYV010004698.1:0-17492 GCA_039000515.1 Timema cristinae
CATTACCAAATCCGCAAAAGACTAACTTCAGTGGGTTTTACTGCCACCTTCAAAAAGACTAACTTTAGTGGTTTCACTGCCACTCTCTCCCCAGACTACCTTTATGGTTTTACTGCCAACTCTCCCCCAGAAAATCTTCAGGGTTTCATTACCCCTCTCGCAAAAAACTCATTTTTGTGGTTTTTTAACCCCCCTCTCTAAAAAACCAGATTTAGTGGTTTCATTTCCACTCTCTCAATAGATTTTGATTTAGTGGTTTCATTATCCCCCTCGCAAAAGAAATAGCTTCAGTGGGTTTTATTACCACTCCCCCACAATAGACTACTTTTGTGGGGTTTTACTGCCCCCTCTCTAAAAAGACTAGGGTTTTTTGGTTTCAATACCCCCTCGCAATAGACTCACTTTTGTGGTTTTCCCCTGCCACCTCTCAATAACCCAAATTCTGTGGTTTTTTATTACACCCCCAAAAGACTCCCCTTTAGTGGTTTTCACTGCCCAAACTCTCAAAGAAATAACTTCAGTGGTTTTATTACCAAATCCACAATAGACTTTACTTTATGGTTTTTACTGCCACTCTCTCAAAAGACTTACTTAAATGGTCTCATTACCAAACTCGCAATAGACTAAAATTCCCGGGGGTTTCATTACCCCTCCGCAATAGATCACTTTTGTGGTTTTACTGCCCCTCTCGCAAAAGACTAATTCAGTGGTTTTATTACTACTCTCCCCAATAGACTAAAATTCAGGGGGGTTTTATTCCTCTCGCAAAAATTTTACTTTTGGGGGGTTTTACTGCCCCTCTCGCAATAAACTAGAATTTAGTGGGGTTTTTTTACCACTCTCGCAAAAAGACTAACTTCAGTGATTTCATTACCCCCCTCACAATAGACTTAAATTCTCACAATAGACTAGGTTCAGTGTTAACTGCCACTCTCGCAATAGACTAGGTTCAGTGGTTTAACTGCCACTCTTGCAATAGACTAGGTTTTAGTGGTTTCATTACCACTCTCTCAATAGACTAGATTCAGTGGTTTCATTACCACTCTCGCAATACTCAAATTTAGTGGTTTTAAATACCACTCTCTCAATAGACTAGTTCAGTGGTTTCATTATCACTCTCGCAATAGACTTACTTCAGTGTTTCATTACCAAATCTCCGCAATAGACCAAATTTAGTGGTTTTACTTCCACTCTCTCAATAGAACTAACTTCAGTGGTTTCATTTCCACTCTCACAATTAGACTCACTTTAGTGGTTTCATTACCCATCTTGCAAAAGACTCACTTTAGTGGTTTCACTGCCACTCTCTCAATAGAATTATTTCAGTGGTTTCATTACCACTTTTTCGCAATAGACTCACTTTAGTAGTTTCACTGCCACTCTCTCAATAGACTAAATTCAAGTGGTTTCATTACCACTCTCGCCAAAAAGACTAACTTCAGTGGTTTCATTACCACTCTCGCAATAGACCCCATTCAGTGGTTTCTGCCCCCTCTCAATAGACTAGGTTTAGTGGTTTCTTACTCATCTCGCAATAGACATACTTCAGTGGTTTCATTACCACTCTCGCAATAGACTAACTTCAGTGGTTTCAAAAAGCCACTCTCTCAAAAGACTAACTTCAGTGGTTTCATTACCACTCTCGCAAAAAGACTCACTTTAGTGGTTTCACGGGCCACTCTCTCAATAGACTAGTTCAGTGGTTTCACTGCCACTCTCGCAGTAGACTAGGTTCAGTGGTTTCATTACCACTCTCTCAATAGACTAAATTCAGTGGTTTCATTACCACTCTCGCAATAGACTAACTTCAGTGGTTTCATTACCACTCTCGCCCTAGCTCACTTCAGTGGTTTCACTGCCACTCTCTCAATAGACTAGGTTCAGTGGTTTTCATTACCCTCTCGCAATTGACATACTTCAGTGGTTTTCATTACCACTCTCGCAATAGACTAAATTCAGTGGTTTCACTGCCACTCTCTCAATAGACTTACTTCAGTGGTTTCATTTTCCACTCTCTCAATAGACTAGATTTTAGTGGTTTCATTACCCCTCTCTCAATAGATTAGATTCAGTGGTTTCATTAAATACTCTCACAATAGACTCACTTAAGGGTTTCACTGCCACTCTCTAAATAGACTAGGTTTGTGGTTTCATTACCACTCTCGCAATAGACTAACTTCGTGGTTTTATTACCACTCTCGCAAAGACTCACTTTAGTGGTTTCACAGCCACTCTCTCAATAGACTAACTTCAGTGGTTTCATTACCACTCTCACAATAGACTAAATTTATGGTTTCACTGCACTCTCTAAATAGACTAACTTCAGTGGTTCATTTCCACTCTCACAATAGACTCACTTTTTGTGGTTTCACTGCCACTCTCTCAATAGACTTACTTCAGTGGTTTCAATTCCACTCTCGCAATAGACTAATTCAGTGGTTTCATTCTCTTCAATAGAAATCACTTAGTGGTTTCACTGCCACTCTGCAAAAACTAGATTCAGTGGTTTCATTACCATTCTCGCAATAGCCCAACTTCAGTGTTTTCATTACCCTTTCACAATAGACTAAAATTCAGTGGTTTCATTACTACTCTCGCAATAGACTCACTTTATAGGTTTCACTTCCACTCTTCAATATACTCACTTTAGTGGTTTCATTACCACTCTTAAATAGACTAACTTCAGTGGTTTCATTCCACTCTCGCAATAGATCACTTTAGTGGTTTCAATGCCACTCTCAACAATAGACTAGGATTCAGTGGGTTTTAGTTACACTCTCGCAATAGATAGGTTCAGTGGTTCCCTTACCACTCTCGCAATAGACTAGATTCAGTGGTTTCATTCCACTCTCACAATAGATCAAATTTAGTGGTTTTCATTACCACTCTTGCAAAAGACTCACTTTAGTGGTTTCACTGCCACTCTCTAAAAAGACTTACTTCAGTGGTTTCATTACCACTCTCTCAATAGACTTACTTCAGTGGTTTCACCACCACTATCGCAATAGACTAGGTTCAGTGGTTTCATTCTACTCTCGCAATGACTCACTTTAGTGGTTTCACTGCCACTTTTCAAAAAGACTAGGGTTTAGTGGTTTCACTGCCACTCTCTCAATAGACTAGGTTCAGTGGTTTCACTGCCATCTCTCAATAGACTAGGTTCAGTGGTTTCACTTCCACTCTCTCAATAGACTAGGTTCAGTGGTTTCACTGCCACTCTCCCAAATAGACTAGGTTTTGTGGTTTCATTACCACTCTCACAATAGACTAGGTTCAGTGGTTTCATTACCACTCTCGCAATAGACTAGGTTCAGTGGTAATTACCACTCTCGCAATAGACTCACTTTAGTGGTTTCACTGCCACTCTCTCAATAGACTAGGTTCAGTGGTTTCACTGCCATTCTCTCAATAGACTAGGTTCAGTGGTTTCACTGCCACTCTCTCAATAGACTAGGTTCAGTGGTTTCATGCCACTCTCTCAATAGACTAGGTTCAGTGGTTTCACTGTCACTCTCACAATAGACTAGGTTCAGTGGTTTCACTGCACCTCTTAATAGACTAGGTTCAGTGGTTTCACTGTCACTCTCACAATAGACTAGGTTCAGTGGTTTCACTGCCACTCTCTCAATAGACTTACTTCAGTGGTTTCACTGTCACTCTCGCAATAGACTCACTTTAGTGGTTTCACTACCACTCTCACAATAGACTAGGTTCAGTGGTTTCACTGCCACTCTCGCAATAGACTAGGTTTTGTGGTTTCATTACCACTCTCACAATAGACTATGTTCAGTGGTTTCATTACCACTCTCACAATAGACTAGGTTCAGTGGTTTCATTACCACTCTCGCAATAGACTAGGTTCAGTGGTTTCACTGCCACTCTCACAATAGACTAGGTTCTTTGGTTTCACTGTCACTCTCGC
Source organism: Timema cristinae (assembly GCA_039000515.1). Taxonomy (NCBI): domain Eukaryota; kingdom Metazoa; phylum Arthropoda; class Insecta; order Phasmatodea; family Timematidae; genus Timema; species Timema cristinae. The sequence goes on from JBCFYV010004698.1 coordinate 3,923, forward strand.
AATAGACTCACTTTAGTGGTTTCACTACCACTCTCACAATAGACTAGGTTCAGTGGTTTCATTACCACTCTCGCAATAGACTAGGTTCAGTGGTTTCACTGCCACTCTCACAATAGACTAGTTTCAGTGGTTTCATTACCACTCTCGCAATAGACTAGGTTCTTTGGTCTCACACTTTTTGTCAAAGCAAATATTGGTATATTTCCTCTAAAATATAATCTTCCCCATCCCTATCCCAATAGTGTAAATATGAGGAGGTCCGGGGCGCAATGGTCCTTGGAGTACATTCCAACAAAATGGTTTTTTTTAAATAATTATTTAGATTAAATAAACTAATAATAAATAAAGATATTTAAATATTCCATCTGATCTTAAGAATATAATTAATGAAAAGATTGATTAACAACATAATTAATCCCTTTTATAGTTTTATGTAATTCAGGGTTGCCTTGTTAGCAAATCAAAATGATATTTAATTAAAAGCCTTGGAAAATATTAAATGAGACGGAAGTGAGAAAGGGATATATATTAGAACTCAACAAAGAAGGTGGGTTAGGGAGGGTCTGGGGTGGCAGACACCATTTATTTTGTATTTATCTCTTTTTTTGTCTGTTTTGTTAGCACCAAATTATTTTTCATTAAGCATGCAGTGCTGGTTTATTTATATTTTACACTTTACAGCTGGAGCACAGATTTTAAGTCTCGCCTTGGGCGCATGACACCCCTGAGCCGGCCCTGGAAAGCCCCAATTAGGAGTTTGCCAAGTCCACTATTTCAACAATAAGTGAACTCAGACTGAATATATTACATTTTATTGAAGCCAAATTGTAGTTCGACTATTTTTTTGTTAGTTGTTTTATTGAACAATTATTTGTAATATTTAACTTTTTTTCTGACAAATCAAGTTATTAATGCAAATTAAAATTCAATTACTTCAGAACATTTTTTTCCATGTGAATATTGATTCTTAATGTACATATCCATTCAGAATGGCAAAAATTGATCATAAATTGAGTATTTTAGCTGTTAATAATTTGATTGGCAAGTAAGCAAAATTAAAGCTGATATTTTTTTTCAAAGCCAAGTTAAGCTTTGTACAGCCTATCCTGAATGAGAAATAATACATGGTGCTCAAAACATAATTCTTAAAGTATTTAGTTTGAAAAAAAATACAAAACCTTTTTCCTATACAATGGTCAACTGGTTATTCTGTATAAAACATTACTCTCAACACAATTGAACTTTTCCTCTTGGGACGGAAAGTCAAAGATCTATCAAAACCTGCAAATCTTTCAGTTCAATACAAATTACTAGTTACATCACAGAGCAACAACTTTAATCACAGACAATTTTAGCAAGTTATAAGGAACTATTTAACATACATTTATAATAGAAAATTATTGGTAATTACTAATGATTCACCTAAAAGTAGCAAATGAGAATATTTTGTGCACCTAAGTTTAAATACATACATGAGCATTTAATACAATCCATTTTAGAATATTTACTTACAATGTATAACTAGATATTAATTTATTATATTTTATTTAAGTAGGCTTTTCAAAATCAAAATAAATGTTTTTATTTTTGTTGTATAAGTTTCCTTGCAAAAGCTATTTCAGCAAAATAATGTAGTCTGATCATTGTAAATAATTTTTTTTTAAATATTTAAGGTAACTTAATTATGAATTAATAAAATCTGAATTTCATAAAATCGGGGCTACAAATAGTAATAATATACACCATATTAAGCCCAATTAATATTTAAATAACATATTGCATGGATGATAATCTTTCATGTTAAAAATATCTTGATAATGCTTTCTCTGTAACATTCAAATTCAAATGATTGACGAATACTTGACAACCAATCTATATCCTTTCTTTAGTAAACAAGTTTTTCCAATATCACATCCTAGTACTTTTGATTGCTACAGTACTACTTGCTGGCTGCTATAGATCCTTTATACAGTACTTGCTGGCTCCTATAGAGACTTCATTACAGTACTTGTTGGCTGCTATACAGACTTCATACAGTACTTGTTGGCTGCTATACACACTTCATACAGTACTTGCTGGCTGCTATAGATACTTCATACAGTACTTGCTGGCTGCTATAGATACTTCATACAGTACTTGCTGGCTGCTATAGAGACATCATACAGTACTTGCTGGCTGCTATACACACTTCATACAGTACTTGCTGAATGCTATAGATACTCCATAGAGTACTTGCTGGCTGCTATAGAGACTTCATACAGTGTTGCTGGCTGCTATAGATACTTCATACAGTACTTGCTGAATGCTATACACACTTCATACAGCACTTGCTGGCTGCTATACACACTTCATACAGTACTTGCTGAATGCTATAGATACTCCATAAAGTACTTGCTGGCTGCTATAGAGACTTCATACAGTACTTGCTGAATGCTATAGATACTCCATACAGTACTTGCTGACTGCTATAGATACTCCATACAGTACTTGCTGAATGCTATAGAGACCTTTATACAGTACTTGCTGGCTGCTATAGTGACTTCATACAGTACTTGCTGGCTACTATAAAGACTTCATACAATACTTGCTGGCTACAATAAAGACTTCATACAATACTTGCTGGCTGCTCTAGATACTTCATACAGTACTTGCTGGCTGCTATACACACTTCATACAGCACTTGCTGGCTGCTTATACACACTTCATACACTACTTGCTGAATGCTATAGATACTCCATACAGTACTTGCTGGCTGCAATCGACACTTCATACAGTATTTAATTACTGCTATAGATACTTCATACAGTATTTAATGACTGCTATAGATACTTCATACTGTATTTAATGACTGCCCATAGATACTTCATACAGTACTTGCTGGCTGCTATAGAGACTTCATACAGTACTTGCTGGCTGCTATACACACTTCATACAGTACTTGCTGACTGCTATAGATACTCCATACAGTACTTGCTGAATGCTATAGATACTTCATACAGTACTTGCTGGCTGCTATACACAACTTCATACAGTATTTAATGACTGCTATAGATACTTTATACAGTATTTAATGACTGCTATAGATACTTCATACAGTACTTGCTGGTTGTAGATTAACATCAGGGTAGACTGTTAAACTAAGGGCCGGTTGCACAAACAATATTCAGTGTCTTGAGCAGAGACCAGATGTACGTTCATCTCCAATCAGTGTTTCAAACTCTATTTCAGTCGCACCATTAACAATTAGGACGAGATTGTTGATCAAACCTATGGTCACGTCAACAAGTCAATTCTCTCCCTTCAACTGTTTGATTCTCCTATCAGCATGTTGATGGGTAACATAGTCTGTAGCTGATATTGTCTTCACAAATAGCATTTGTACTCAAGCCTATATAACCTGGATTTTAGTAAGTAATACTTACTGGTAGTATATTTTTATATAACCTGTGAATTTTAATTATTTCGAAAGAATAAGTGTAAAATATGGAGTCTTCAGTTGAAGTTTTTAATTATATAGTAAGATTTAAAAAATGTTCAAATTACAACACAACTACATGAAATATTTGAGCTTTTCTCCAAATATAATGAAAGTCAACTACCTGGATTGTTTATATCAAATTTATCAATTCGGGAAAATATTTATTGTTAGGATTATTAAAACTATAAAAACAATGATTAAATTCATTAATCTATAAAGTTCTAGTTTATTAATTCAAAACATATGTTAGTGACAGTAAAATAAACTTTATAGATTCATGAATTGAATTAACTATTTTTCTCAAAAAAACAAAACAAAACAAATAAGCGTTTTTAATAATTCCAGCCAAACATTGAACATTATTGAAATAGTTGTAGTAATACTATTTATTATGATAAAAGTGTTAATCTTGTTACCTTATAATCAGTTGTTTCTTTATATACTCTTTTCTTTTAGATAGTTTTCATAGTAGGACTATATTCTTACTGTTCTGAGGTTCTATGAACAGTTGTGTTTTTTATTAAAGTCATCAGGCAATCCTTTACAGGCCACCTCTTTCTGTCTACTTGTCAATGCATCAGTTTTTTTTGTTTTAAAATGTCAAATATTTATTTTTTCAATAAATACAGAAAAAAAGCACGCTCATATGAAGTAAGGTTGGAACTTGTGGATATTTTATCACTCATTTGTTTGTAATAATATAAATAGGAAACCGTACTTCAAAAGTTAATTTTATAACCTAGCCATATTAATACATTAATACAAACTTCTATTAATAGCTCTAAACAAATTTACATAGATTAATTAACCAAACAAAATACAAACAGATATCCACAAAGCCAACCTGGCTAAGTTACAACAGACAGCTGTTCAAGAATATAACTTTTCACAATGTTGCCATGTTAGTCTTATTTGATTCTTTGGTCCAATCTGTGCTCAGTTGATTGGAGATTTTGATTCCTAATTAGCTTTGTTGCAATCCAAACTTTCTTGTCTAGGGTCAAGTTGATCGAAGAATTGATATGATGTTTGTGCAATTGGCTTTAAGTCTCCTCAAATTTGATAATGGGCAAGTAGTACAATAAAAGCTTTAAGACCTTTAATTCCTCCTATATTATGATAAGCACAGACTTGTTTGTTATTACTACATTTCACTATAAATATTCATGCTCTAGGTGTAATGTCTTTGCTATTAACATTTATTTTATATACACTTCAAAAAATTAATCTAGGTATCATTACAGTCAAGTAATGGTAGAAAGAGAATCTTAGAATAGGAATATTTTCAATGTCTTTACTTCATGCTTGAGTTATAATTGAAAAGTACAATAGTGCATGAATATGTCAATTGCTACTTTTAGGCTACTAACAAAAATAGATAAGTGTTATCACAAATATTAACACATATTGCTAAACAGGGCCAGATTTGCGGGAAGAACATTAAAACAGAAAAATACCAACTAAGTGTTTAGTAAAAATGCCGGCATATTAAGAGTGCAAGACTGAACCAAAACGGCATCATTAACAATAGTGAATAGTAATGATGTGCCATCACACATTTAAATCAGGTGTTAAGTTACAGTTTCTACAAATCTGCCAAGGGATCAATAAAGGTAGTTATAGTCCTGTAGTTACAGAAAAAAAACAATAACAATTTTAGCAGTCGTGCATTGGAATGAAGCAATAAAGTTGTATTTGAGTAACCTAAGAATGAGTATTAAAATGACTTAACATTAGTAAATGCAAGAAACTAATAATATGAGCTTGAATATAATACTAATATTATCACAGATTGAAACAACAGCCTAATTGGTGAAGCTATAACCTCCCGCCATGTAGGGAGGCTGGTGATACTGATTGAAAGGTGGGGGAGGAGGTGGGGGCTGGGAAAGAAAATCTAGCAGGGAGGAAGGGGGAGGTTGGTGAAACTTGTTACCACCCAAACCTCCTCATAGACTCCTGCAAGAGGAGTAGACATGGCCCAACATTGTAACCACTTTGAGCAGGGACAGATTTACCATACCTTCACGGGGTGGACCCCCATTGCCGTGGCCCCCTTGTGGTAGCCACACTGAAGCGTGAATCCCCTGGTGATTTCTTGGAGCCCTGGTCCCAGCGTCCCCTAGTTCTTCGTTCTCTATCATGACCACCTCTACCTCTGGGAGCCCCACGAGGTTCGTTGCCACCTTGGTTTCTGCCAATTCCCTCTGTCCATCAGAGAGCCTGTTTCGGCCACCTGTCGTAACATTCACACATTGGACTACAGGACAGGAACTAACAGTTCAGAGTATGCTATACTTGAAACATGACTGCAAAACAGTTTGAATAGCTACACCCAAGCCCGTTAATTATTTATTCACTGTCAGTAATGTTACCCAACTCTCAACTTGAAGACAAGCGCCATTTGATTAATTCACGCTTCTCTAAAACGCTCACAACGGCCAGCACAAACATCCAAGCGATGTATTAACACACACATCCTAGCGATGTATTAACACACACATCCTAGCGATGTATTAACACACGCATCCTAGTGAGGTATTAACACACACATCCTAGCGATGTATTTAACACACACATCCTAGCGATGTATTAACACACACATCCTAGCGATGTATTAACACATGTATCCTAGCGATGTATTAACACACATCCTAGCGATGTATTAACACACGCATCCTAGCGATGTATTAAACACACCATCTAGCGATGTATTAACACACACATCCTAGCGATGTATTAACACACGCATCCTAGCGATGTATTAACACACGCATCCTAGCGATGTATTAACACACGCATCCTAGCGATGTTATTAACACACGCATCCCTAGCGATGTATTAACACACGCATCCTAGCGATGTATTAACACACGCATCCTAGCGATGTATTAACACACGCATCCTAGCGATGTATTAACACACGCATCCTAGCGATGTATTAACACAGCAATCCTAGCGATGTATTAACACACATCTCATTATTAAAAGGCGATGTATTAACACACGCATCTAGCGATGTATTAACACACGCATCCTAGCGATGTATTAACACACGCATCCTAGTGATGTATTAACACACGCATCTAGCGATGTATTAACACACGCATCTCTAGTGATGTATTAACACACACATCTAGCGATGTATTAACACACACATCCTAGCGATGTATTAACACACCATCCTAGCGATGTATTAACACACGCATCCTAGCGATGTATTAACACACGCATCCTAGTGATGTATTAACACACGCATCCTAGCGATGTATTAACACAACGCATCCTAGCAGATGTATTAACACACGATACTAGCGATGTATTAACACACGCATCCTAGCGATGTATTAACACACGCATCCTAGCGATGTATTAACACACGCATCCTAGCGATGTATTAACACACGCATCCTAGTGATGTATTAACACACGCATCCTAGTGATGTATTAACACACCATCTCAGCGATGTATTAACACACACATCCTAGCGATGTATTAACACACGCATCCTAGCGATTGTATTAAACACACGCATCCTAGCGATGTATTAACACACGCATCCTAGCGATGTATTAACACACACATCCTAGCGATGTATTAACACACGCATCCTAGCGATGTATTAACACACGCATCCTAGCGATGTATTAACACACGCATCCTAGCGATGTATTAACACACGCATCCTAGCGATGTATTAACACACACATCCTAGCGATGTATTAAACACACACATCCTAGCGATGTATTAACACACATCCTAGCGATGTATTAACACACACATCCTAGCGATGTATTAACACACACATCCTAGCGATGTATTAACACACTACGTCCTAGCGATGTATTAACACACACGTCCTAGCGATGTATTAACACACGCATCCTAGCGATGTATTAACACACATGTCCTAGCGATGTATTAACACACGCATCCTAGCGATGTATTAACACACACATCCTAGCGATGTATTAACACACGCATCCTAGCGATTGTATTAACACACACATCTCAGCGATGTATTAACACACACATCCTAGCAATGTATTAACACACGCATCCTAGTGATGTATTAACACACACATCTCAGCGATGTATTAACACACACATCCTAGCGATGTATTAACACACGCATCCTAGCGATGTATTAACACACGCATCTAGTGATGTATTAACACACGCATCCTACAGGGTTCCTACAGTATTTGTAAAAATATTCTCCCTGACTTTTCCCTGACTATTTTCCCAAGTTCCCTGACCAATTTCTCATAAAATTTCCATTATAACTTTACGGTACTATACACGTGAAAATATTAATTTAAATAAATTTATTTCGGCCTCCCCCCCTTACAGCCGACCTTGCCTCACCTCTCATGGAAGAATAAGAAAGCAGACATCTTGCCAATCAGTTGAGGGAAAATGATGGAAAAATAATCCCTATCAAAAATTTGTAACAAACTTGATTCCCTTTGGTATCATGTGCAGAAATACGTAATTAAATAACAGGCCACTAAGAACATACTAAAGAGTTTGGTATCATTACAGTTTTATTTTACCTAAACTGTACATTTCCTGAACTGAATAGCTTACAACAGGAACTCTGTCTGCTTTCATATTATTCATGTCTCAAGTCAATTTTATTTTTATTAAAATTATCACTATAGTCATACAATAAGAAACTATGTTATATTTAATAAAGTGAAGCTTGCTTTTCTTCAGTTCTTGCAACTCCACGTCTATTGCTTCTCGTTTCTCTTCAGTTGCCATCATTAATTTTTTTCTTTCTCCTTCTAAATCTTTAACTTGTATATCTAATTTCCTCTTTTCTCCCTTTTCTTCTTGTCTTTTTCACTTTTTTCTTGCTTCTTCATCTCTGCTCACGTAATCCAACATCTTTTTGCTAATGTGTATATTTTTAATCCCTCCTGCTTCTTGTATCTCATCATGAATGTGACGCTGTGCAATGACTGTCTTTTCATGCATGTTTTCAACCAGAAAAAATTTTAAATTGACTGAAAAACCACCCTCAACAGTTGCATTCCCATGCGAAAAGACAAGGCAAATCTTTATTACTTCCCAAAGATGTTTGTAGTTTGCTTCTCCTATTTAGAAAGCTACCATAAATAGTGTCAAGTCCTACTTCATCACTAAACTGATCACAAGGACGAAATATTTCTTGAAGCTCAGATTTTTTGAGGTTGCAAAAATGCAAGTATTCTTTCTTGGCATTTTCAGCCAAAAACATCATTTATGATGTTGGCATGGTAGAGTTCCTCCAAAAGAAAAGAAATCTCTTCTGGGCCAGTTGAGGTGAATGTTGAATAACACAAGGATCCAATGAAGACAAACCTCTCACAGCTTTCTGTTTTAAGGGACTTTTTTCTTGTAGTTTTGCAATCATGGTGGTTAACATACTGCGGCACTCATGTATAAATTCAAATTTTTGTCTTTCTGTTACTGTGATCGCAGTTTCTCCTAACAAACATTTTGTTGCAAATCCTATACCCAATATTTTTGCTAAGGATCAAATTTTCTGATTTTTTTGTGTCAATAGACAGTAACTTTGGACCCGTGCACTTCATAAGATCAGGTTTTCACACAACGATTCATAAGGTATCTTAGAAGTTTCTCTACAGCTTCAAAAAGATATGGAGTCATTGGTTTTGATGTCTGGAACCGTTGCAGGAAAGGCTGACATTCATCTGCAATTGTCTTGCAGAACGCTAGTTTACACTTTAGGAATGGATCACAGGCTGCTCTTTTCAGTGTCTCTACAGGTTTTGTTTTAGGGAAGTTTTGCTTCTTTGAGAAACTTAATAACATGGTCCCAAATTTGTAATGCCCTTTGAAAGCACTTCGCATTCTCTAACCAACGCACACCACAGAACTTCAATGGAAAAGTTGTACACCCTGTCAACTGGGTGAACAATGCTCGACGAGCTGGAGAGTCAGTGAACAGGTAGTACATGTGACGTAATAAGCTACTTATATCCCAATAACAGACTCCACTCCTGTTCTCAAGGAACCATGAACAACATGAAGCCCACATGTTCCCAGATTTAGAAAACTACATACTTCATTGTCTGTTACAGATTTGGGGTGTTCCTGAAGAAGTGTTATAAACTTTAAATTGACATTTGGGCCATCCATTGACACTTGTATCAACTTAGAGAGTGGAAGAGGAGAAATACCATCCAGAAAATGCTTCAGTAATTCTTCAGCAGTGCTCCTATCGAAAAACACACTGTTTAAGTAACGACTGAAGACTTTATGATTTTCCTTGTCCCAGAATCTAATTACAATGTCCATCTGTCCTCTTTGAATAACTTTATTCAATGCCTCATCAAAACAAATTACAAAGTTGTTACATGATTTTAGGCGGTCCAGTAAATTATAATTTAAAGAATGGAGCCAAGCCATGCACAATGAAAAATGCAGCCTTGTCTCCACAAGGGTAAAGGTATTGGCAATGGAACACTCGGGAAACATCAATTGAAAAATTGTACTTAAATTATTGCACGAATTGAAAGACATTTTTTTGTCAACAACTTGCATAGCCCAAATGACTTCCGCCTTAGTTATATCATCTTTTATAACAAAATGTTATGGTTTCTTTGAGGCACTACACTAATTTCACTTTTAGCAACAGCTTCCTTCTGCGACGTTACGATTTTCGATGAAACAGAAAAACTCTTCGAGCAACCAGCAGAATCATCACTAGGTAGAATGTCTTTGTGTGCCAGAGATTCTCTTGAAACTGGGGAGCTCGATGAACCTGAATCACTTGACTTTTTTGAAAAAAAAAGTCAACAGAGAGCGTTGATTTGTCAAAGTTTCAAGAGTTTTGATATGAGTTGGTCCTTTTGCATGGGAAGCTAATGCTTGCTTTCCCATATTACTTAAGTTTATAATTTTTTTGCACACTTTACAAAATGCCTGCAGCTTATTACTTTCAACACCACTTATCCAGTATGAGAATTCAGGAAAATGGTCTGGGCTTAGCCAGAGCTGGTTAAAAAACGGTTTTTTTGTTAGACATTGCTGTGTAGTCTAATCAGTCCTGGTGCACTGTATCAAACTATAACGATGACAAACCTTGAACAAGAACAAAAACAAGTGATCACTAAAGTTAAAGAATTGTCATGTGCAGGCTAGGAGACCTCTGCGTTCACATTCTGAAATAAAATGCTACCAAAACTTGTGTTAGGCAAGTTTGAGCATGGTAAGTGCCCCTCAGCTTTCTTCATTGGGGCAGTGGCTTATGACGCAGTAAATAGAAAAAATATTTTCTTTGTTTTTTCTAAGTGTGACATGAAGACATGAATTGTCATTTCCCTGACTTTCCCTGACTTTCCAGAGCGTAGGAACCCTGTCCTAGCGATGTATTAACACACACATCCTAGCGATGTATTAACACAACACATCCTAGCGATGTATTAACACACGCATCCTAGCGATGTATTAAAAACACGCATCCTAGCGAAAGTATTAAAACACACATCCTAGTGATGTATTAACACACCACATACCTAGCGATGTATTAACACACGCATCCTAGCGATGTATTAAACAAACGCATTTCCTAGCGATGTATTAACACACGCATCCTAGTGATGTATTAACACACACATCCCAGCGATGTATTAACACACGCATCCTAGCGATGTATTAACACACGCATCCTAGCGATGTATTAACACACACATCCTATTGATGTATTAACACACACATCTCAGTGATGTATTAACACAACGCATCCTAGCGATGTATTAACACACGCATCCTAGCGATGTATTAACACACGCATCCTAGCGATGTATTAACACACACACATCCTAGCGATGTATTAACACACACATCCTAGCGATGTATTTAACACACGCATCCTAGCGATGTATTAAAACACGCATCCTAGTGATGTATTAACACACGCATCCTAGCGATGTATTAACACACACATCCTAGCGATGTATTAACACACACATCCTAGCGATGTATTAACACACGCATCCTAGCGATGTATTTACACACGCATCCTAGCGATGTATTACACACGCATCCTAGCGATGTATTAACACACGCATCCTAGCACGAGTATTTACACACCATCATAGCGATGTATTAACACACGCATCCTAGCGATGTATTAACACACACATCCTAGCGATGTATTAACACACGCATCCTAGCGATGTATTAACACACACAATCCTAGCGATGTATTAACACACGCATCCTAGTGATGTATTAACACACACATCTCAGCGATGTATTAACACACACATCCTAGCGATGTATTAACACACACATCCTAGCGATGTATTAACACACTGCGATCCTAGTGATGTATTAACACACGCATCCTAGCGATGTATTAAACACACACATCATAGCGATGTATTAACACACACATCCTAGCGATGTATTAACACACGCATCCTAGCGATGTATTAACACACGCATCCTAGCGATGTATTAACACACGCATCCTAGCGATGTATTAACACACGCATCCTAGCGATGTATTAACACACAACATCCTAGTGATGTATTAACACACACATCCTAGTGATGTATAACACACACATCCTAGCGATGTATTAACACATGTATCCTAGTGATGTATTAACACACACACATTCTAACGATGTATTAAACACACACATCCTAGTGATGTATTAACACACCACATCCTAGTGATGTATTAACACATGCATCCTAGCGATGTATTAACACCACGCATCCTTTGCGATGTATTAACACACGCATCCTAGCGATGTATTAACACACAACATCCTAGCGATGTATTAACACACACATCCTAGTGATGTATTAACACACACATCCTAGTGATGTATTAACACATGTATCCTAGTGATGTATTAACACACACATCCTAACGATGTATTAACACACACATCCTAGTGATGTATTAACACAACATCCTAGTGATGTATTAACACACACATCCTAGTGATGTATTAACACACACATCTAGTGATGTATTAACACATTTCATCCTAGCGATGTTTAACACAACTTCCAGCGATGTATTAACACACCGCATCTAGCGATGTATTAACAACACATTCCTAGCGATGTATTAACACACCATCCTAGGATGTATTAAACACACACATCCTAGCGATTTATTAAAACACACATCCTAGCAATTTATTAACATACACATTCTAGTGATGTATTAACACACACATACTAGTGATGTATTAACACACACATCCTAGTGATGTATTAACACACGCATCCTCGATGTATTAAACACACATCCCAGTGATGTATTAACCACACATCCTGTGATGTATTAACACACACATCCTAGTGATGTATTAACACACACATCCTGCGATGTATTAACACATGTTCCTAGCGATGTATTAACACATGTATCCTAGCAATTTTATTAACACATGCATCCTAGCAATGTATTAACACATGCATCCTAGCGATGTATTAACAACACATCCTGCGATTATTAACACCCATTTCCCAGGATTTATTACGACAATCCTAGCAATTTATTAAAAATACACATCCTGCGAGTTTAACCACAATCCTAGCGATTTATTAACACCACTCCCGCAATTTTTAACTACACATTTTTGGGAAATCCTGGGAAAATTTATTTTGGAGAAAACAAATAGATTGAACTTCTAAAAGAAAAACCCGCTAATATATTGACTAAAGAAAAATGTGATATTAGCAAAAAAATGAGAAAAAAATTAAAAATAGGATGTTTTTCAAAAGAAGGGAAAAAAAAGTAGATGATATATTCCCGGAAATTTTTGTAAATATTTCGGTATACTTTATTTTAATTTGATTTATGGCACACAGTCGAAACTATCCAATTGGCCCAGTTTTTCAGTAATCGGGGCCCAAAGGGCTTGAATCCCAACAGGGATATTTAAGGTGTTTTTTTCCCAAGTGGTTTCCATTTTCCTCCAAGCTAATATGGGAAAAAATTTTTCTTTTCTTTTCCCTTTTTTACTTCACAGCCTTTTTTGGGGGTTTTTTGACTGGAAAAAAAAATAAGACAGGTTGAAAAAATTTTTTGATTAATATTATATAAATT
>JBCFYV010004699.1:0-19182 GCA_039000515.1 Timema cristinae
TACATAGGAATAGGCTGAGGGGTGGGGTGGTGACTCAGGGTGGTGATGTCTGAAGAGATTTATGCTTTGGAGGGGAGGGGGTAGTCAATATCTCTATAGCCCCTAGGTGGCAAAAATATAAATCCACCACTAGTTGTAGGACAAAATGGAGAAAACCATTATTTTATTTCCAACCGTCTAGTAATATACTAAGATATAGGATTATAGCCAAGTTGCTAACATTTTCTGAGCAAGAACACGTTGAAACGTTGCTTCAGGAAGAATCGTTGAAAAGCTGTTTCGAAATTGCCCTTGATAGACCTCCTTCTCTGGAAGTGTGAGCTTCCAGCAAGTTCCGGCAGAATGAGGCATGAAGAATTAATCAGCGGAGTGTTGGTTCCCACGTATGGGGGAAAAAGAGATGAGGCACATGGAGGTTAAGCCATCCTCATTACTTGTCAAGTTAAACCGTCGTTCGCCCCGGGGTTTGTCACAGTTCTCGCTCCGTTCTCTCCTAAGAGACGTGTGGAAGCTCTTGGGGTTTACAGGTTAATTACTTTATGACAAGTTCGAACAAATAAGAGAGTAAAGCGGCTGGCTTGATACGGGATTAAAGTAACGTTTTATTTTTCAGATAATTTTTTTTTAGTGCTAAAAACATTTTTTTTTCCACTTTTTAAAGTAAATTAATGACTAATAAAATACTTTTGAATGTTGATTATATAAAATATTCAACAGTTCATCTCCACTTGGGATACACACGGATAAATATTAGCCACAGTAATAGATTATTTCAATATTTAGATCTTAAGATAAAGAAAAAACTCAACTCTTTTTATTCTTTTAATTAAGATTAACTAGTTAAATAAATGAGAAAATATAATTAATTATAATGTGCTAAATATGTTACTCGAAGCTAATTTAACGCTTTCGACTATTATAGCACCAATCATCATAATTATTATGATATATAATTTATATCTGTATTAATCATTAAAATAATAATATTATTAGTCTATTCTATATTTAGTAGATATCATTAGGGTTAAAGATTGTGAACGATCCAGAATTATGTTGGGAAGATCTGAAACTAGCCATCTCCTAAAACAATTTTGTATCGTGTCATGGTTAGCTTGGATTTTGTGGAGAGGTTTAAATGTTTCAGTTTGCTATTTTAAATACATTTTGATGCATAAATAAAGTTAAGAAGTGTATTAGAATATATAGATTTCCTCATTCTTAATAATATATTGAACACAATAGGCCTAGTTATATATGTATGCAATAAATGATGTTCTAGGGCCAGAAACAAATAAAATATATACTTTATTCAACTTATAAAGATGTTTTTTTTTTCAAAATAATTTTTTCATATTAATATATGTGGGAAAGTGAATGCCAAGTTCGAACCCTAGGCCACGCTGGTGGGCTAAGGATGAATAAGGTAGCATTTAATGGAAGTGTACACTAATTTGTATGGCTATAGAGAGTGGAAAACCATTTTGGAAAAACCACCCTCAGTACACCTGACTGGGATTCTATTTGAAATATCCCCTTTACTGACAGCCGGACTATCGTGAGAGTGACGCCTTAGAGTATGCAGCCACCAAAGTGGGTACATGCTCCTTTCATTTTTTAAATCTTCCAATAGTTCTACAAGTGTAGATTAATAAAATGATAACACCAATTCATTACAACGTTTGTAAAAATACATCAATAAGTTTGGAATTCTTGGAAGTAAAGAATGATTTGCACATAATTTGATTTCAAAGTTTCTTTTTGATATCATCTACTGAGAGAATCTCTTACCAATTTCTTGGCAAACACCCCTAGAAGTTTCTAAACGTCTAAGGAAATCCAATCCTCTCTTTTCCTGTGGAGCTGATTTCACGCTCTCGTGAAGGTAATCATTGAAAGTAAATACGGCATGGTGCACTGAACCTTTAGTTGATTAAATTTTAATAGGTTCATTCAACCCTAATATTTTCAAGAACTTTTAGGATTTGTAGGGTAGCACAAGGAAATGCACACGCATTAGAATGAAGAAATAATGGAAACATCACAATAGGAAATCGCACGTAGATCCCTCCTCTCCGCGTGGATAAGATTCAATACTCCGTTGTCTGAGGGTGTACAAGTATAATCCTAATTTTTTTAACCGAAAAACTTGTCCCGGTCACCATCATGCTTTGACAATCACAGAGGAAAAAGTGGCTTTAGACACACTCTAGATAATGTTCAAACTTTGGTATTTAACAACGCTCCAAGGCACCACACACCACTACTCCAGTTTAGATGTTACAATACAAGCTACTACCGCTAATAGCATCACTACTCCAGGATTGATGCTACTATACGAGCTACTACCGCTAATAGCACAACTACTCCAGGTTAGATGTTACTTACTATACGAGCTACTACCGCTAACAGCATCACTACTCCAGTTTAGATGTTACAATACAAGCTACTACCGCTAATAGCATCACTACTCCAGGATTGATGCTACTATACGAGCTACTACCGCTAATAGCACAACTACTCCAGGATAAATGATACTATACGAGCTACTACCGCTAATAGCTTCACTACTCCAGGATAGATGCTACTATACGAGTTACTATCGCTAATATTACAACTACTTCGTTCGAGTACTGACATGTTATACTTAGCACCGCGTCTAATTACCCTTTCGGGTTATACTCTTAAGTAGACTAATAATTACACTACTGGGTTAGGAATTGGGAGGGTTGAATATAGAGGAAGTGAACCCATATTAGCGCGTAGGCAGAGTGGAGAACCACTCAGGAAAAACCACCCCATTTCATCTGAGCGAGATTCGAACCTCAATCTCCCCGTTCTCAGCAGTATAGCTCAACACGAAACTAGCGCGTTAGACAACTACGCTACCGTGGTGGGTGCTGACATGTAAAAACTTGCTTTCCTGAAGTTTAGGCATTGCATGCAAGTCACTTTCGTCGCTCCAATGGAAACCGGTACCTTCTGGAAATATTCTGAGACCAGATATGATTATTATAACAAAAACTTTATTCTTCGACAACATAATTTTGACAAGCTGTGTAAGGCTAATTAATACCGTTATCAACATTTCATCGCAAAATCTTGAAAAAGTGACTCGGCCCATTAAGCGTTTATAATAAATATCGAGAGTTTGGTATTTTATCGTATTAGCACAATTAATTTGTTTGTTGACAAAAACCAATGGACTGTGAAGAACAATCTTACTGCGATCCCTCTTCTTTTCTCGTACATTCACATGGTATTGGAACAAAAAGGGGGTTTCTTGGAATGACCCGAGTAAGTGGGATCTGAGGAAATGAGGCGATCATTTTTGCTATCACCTGTAAGATCTGACTTGAGGACTCACCCCAAGAAACGGAACAACTGTCAGAAGCGGAGTTTATAGTTTATGTAGGTAGGCTTACTACCTTTCCCCCACCCATCATCTTAACACTCCCCCTTAGTCAAAATATTATTTGACCCCACCTAAAAAAATCTTGTTCTCTACACCCTTAACCCTCAACACATACGTGTTTGCCTCTATGGGCCTGTTTCATAGTCAGACTTAGTACGCTTCAAGTGCGGCTTTACAATAAATACAGGACGACCCTACCTAAACTAAATAGAATGGACCAATTTCATATAATAAAACTAACCCATTCCATACCCGTCTAGATAAGTGTCATCTTGCACTTGAGGCCTACAAAGCCTGACTATGAAACTGGCTCTCTTAGTTTAGTAAGACTTACCTCGGTAGCGTAGTTACTAACGCACTAGTTTCGTGTTGAGATAGACTGCCGAGGACGGGGGGAATTGAGGTTCAAATCTCGCTCGGGTGAACTAGGGGTGGTTTTTCCTAAATAGTGTTCTACTCTCCATCTATATAAATGTGGATTCAATTCCTCTAAATTTAACCTTCACAGTTCCTAACACATTAGTGTAGTTAGTACCTAACCGCATAACCCGAATGGGTAGTAAGATGTGATGTTAGAAAATAATATCACAAGGGGCTCTATATTTTAATTGACTACACATTATATACGTAGGTAATAGTTTTGTGACTGTAGTTTCTTCGTAGCCCATTTGGTATCTTCATATATTTACATTAATAGGGTAGGAGTAAGAAAAGCAAAATTTAGTGGAAATATGACGCTCATATTATTATTATTGTTATTATTATACCTGCGTCTCACTACCCGTTCAGCTTATACGCAATTACGCTAATGTGTATTGGTATTCTGATTGTGGGATGAAATGGATGACCAACAGTTTAACGTTGAATCCGAACCACGGTGAAGGCCTGGCAATCCACACAACGTTCCTATTAATCTTTTGTGATCTTTAAATTTCGCCAATCACATGCAATTTTGAAACATTTTTTTAACACTTTCGATATGTGACTCATATTCTGATGTGTACGCTCATGGTAATCAGTAAAATTGCTAGGATAATATACAATTAATTATCATCCATTCTTAAGCTAAGTTTCAGGGCCAGAGAAAACCCCACACAAATACGGGGAAAGGTAAAGTTGCTTGTTATTTAATCAGATTAATACTTCCATCTATGGTATACACATCTCCAAGCCCTAGTTAAATCGCAGGGTTGTGTCTCTGAACAAATAAGAACACATTTGGCAAGTGGGTTAGGTGTGTCACTGTTCCAAGATAAACTTATTTGTAAGGTGTATGATGATATATATGGTTATATGTTTAAACAGTTTACGTTTAATTAGTCAAACAAATTAAAATAATAAACATTTATAAGGGGAGTGATTGATAATATGAGTTTCATTTTGACTTTCTCCCAACACCTATGAGAGAAAGTATTGTGATCGTCAATAAAACTAAACTCGATATTTTGATAAATGTAGACGTCTCATAACTCCTTGAAACCAAACAAATGGTTTGTGCAATTCTCTGTGTCTGTACCGCGTGCTTGGTCGGAAACTATTTTACTGATTGGGCTAAAACTTGGTAACTGGGGCTTACTTAAGAAACCACCCGAGGGTTTTTTGGAATTAGTATCCAACCCTAAATTTAAGGGTAGTTTACTGAAGGGGAAAAGGAGATTAAAAGATTCTCGAATAATTCTCTATATCGAATTTGAATTAATTGTAAATCCAAACACTGTTTATCATTGTAAGCGAGATGTTATCTTTATTTTCTTATGGAAATGTCTTTAAGGATAATTTACATAAGGAGGATTTTACACTTTTCATAATCTCTCCGCTACTATTTAAGATACGAAATAAATTACCATTGTAAAGTTGTAGATAAAAATCTTTTATTTGAAATCTATTTTTATAAAAACCAATAATTACAGAGCCATAAACAAATAAATACTTTTTTAATTCAGGCCCTAGAAAATTAATTTGATTCTTATGCTCTATGTTGAACAAAAATGTTCCATTTTTCTCAAATTTTCTATAAGATTGTTTCTAGTTTCTAATACCATAGTGTCAGTAAATTACATTGTATATTATCTCATTTATGATTATTGGTGTAGTGCTTCTACAAAAATGTATAAACCTATTCTCTCGAGTCACAAAACTTACAAGTTTTTAGAAAATATTTATTTTAAAATAAATATGGGGAAGATCTTGCGTTACACCGTGCCATTTACTACATTAAATTATATTAAAGATTAATTTAAAACGGATTATAGAATTGACAATAAACATTTTCACAGTGCTAAAATATTTTTTGATGTAGCCTTGAAATTTAATCCTTATCACTGAATTGAGATCGATAGAACACATTGTAAAAATCTAAAATCCATGTTCTCTTCTCTTTCGAGGCGACAGTAATTTTTCACTTCTGATCCAAAGAAAAGGGTTTTTATAAATAAACAATAAGATTTCTAAAGTTCCGAATGCGAGTCGTAACATCTATGGCTATATTTTTGAAAGCATTCAAGCTTCACAGTTCGATCGTACGTTCTGTTTACTTGTCTGTAGAAGAGTTAAGACGTCCGGAGACGTCCTTGGCAGCTGTAACTGAGCCTGCGACGCCTCTTTCTAAGATGTCTGTCACCCTCCCCCCTTTCACAAGTCTGGGGACTCCCTCTCCTCCGATTACACCCCTCCCCGGGGCTTTTATTGGCGTAACACAATCTCGCACGTCTGTAACTGTGAAATACGAGCCTAGCTATGGACACAACGTGTCGACCTGGACACTCCAGGCTCAATCTGGAGCGAGCAGGTATAGTCAGTTATTTATTTCAGGGGACACTCTAGACTCACGATCAAAACTTGAACAACCTTCTCAGACGTTAAGGTGGTTATATTTAAAAATTGATATATTTTATCTAGATAAAAATTCCATTCTCTGAAATAACCTTTATTCTTATTTGCAGAGCGTTTCACTAGCCATCTGGAAAATATGTAATTGAATTGTATTAATGGGGTAGTAATAAGATGGTAGTATTTATAGGAAGTGTACCTGCAATTGCGTAGTGGTAGAGTAGAAAGTATATTAGAAAATAAACTCTAAATATATCCAGGTGGAATTCAAACTATAGACTTCCCATCTTGGACAAACCAAACTATATGAGCCTGATATTTAGTACGCGTACCCATCGGTACAAGTGAAATAAAGTCTTTAACTGGTTAGAATAGAACAATGAACGATTTGATATCAATGAATGTTTATCTTCTGGTGATGTTTGTGAATCAGAGCTCAAATAGTGACTGGGTTTAAGAGAATACCAAGCTGTACCTTGGAAACACTTCACTTGATAGAGTGATTCGTAAAATATATTATATACTGTACTATTATAGAGCTACCAATAGCTATGTTCTACGAAGTAGCATAGCAATCTTTTAAAATAGTATTAAGTTAACTAAATTATCGAAGAAGTGGATGTGAAGCCCGGTCAATTAGGGTTTCCATTTTAAATGTTAAGGTTGAGGCAAAATAAATATTGCATACTATAAGTTGCTTACTATTTCCTCTGCCGCATGTGAAGTTGCTACAGGAGTTGCGTGTTGCCGTGTGCTGCTACCCACCTGCAGTGGTAACAGAGGCAACAACACCATGCGACTTGGCGTATTGTTCGTTGTATTCCATTCCACTATTTTTATTAAATTGCATTGTTTCAATGTTTCAAGATGAATTAGTCAAATGAGAAAACTGCATCAAAGGGTGTAGGAGTCGGGGTTGGTAAATTGGGTTCCATCTGCCAAAATCATCTCAAATAGAGTCTCGATTAGAAAAAAAAATTATAGGTAAGATGGGTCCCAGTTAGAAAATGAGCATAAGTAAAATGGGTTCCTTCTTCTGGGTCCCATCTTCGTTAACCTATTAGCGTTACCCAGGAGACACCACGTGAAAGTTGTTGTTTGAATAGTCCCCCAAAAATGTTTTATTTTCTTCTAAACTCTTTAAAATATTGATACTTCCTGCTGCACGTAGGAATTCTTTATTAATAAACTGGTAAAAGCTTAAAGCACACTGTTTTAATAGAATCAGATCTTGTGATTTCTCCAGTATTGAACTCAGCCATATTTTTTCTCGGAAATTGCTTCTTTTCCGTGGTATGCGTGTTCCAATCCCTGTTCTTCTTGACAAAACGTACACATTAGATTAAATTTATTTCAAAATTTCAACCAAATAATAAATATTAGAGTGTTTATTATAAAATGAGCCGTTCAGTCTTGAATAAAATAATTCGTAACTCTTGGTAGTGCGATTTGTTGTTGCGGTGAATTCATCCCAAAGGATGGGAGGAAATACTGCATCTGGTGAAATGTAGCTATCGAATGAGTAGTCTGTAAATAATAAATTAGAACTTTATCCTTTGTGGGTGAACAAACATCAAGTCTTGGATGAAACATTTGTCGACTTCTTCTGGATTCAAAAATAAATCCTGCATCCTAGGATATACCTACCTACCTTCCTTAATTCCATGAGTAAAATCTTAGATGGTCTGCTAGAAATATCCTGTCATCTTTAAGGAATTACTTAGCCCTTGCCTATTAATTTTTTTTTCATCCAGTTTTTTCATGGTTATGCTCACTATAACTTTCCACTGTACAGTTATAATCATTAAGTTTAATATACCACCTACATGTAGATACAACGTTGAATTGCATCCTTCAGAGGTTTGTGATATCTAAACTTCTAACCATGAAATATAAACATCGTCTTATTCTTTTGACTTGTCATAACTTCCATTGTACTTGACTTCTCTGCACTGGGTAACTCTATGATGTTATGTAGGCCAACAGCGTAAAAACAACTGCACTGCACCTGTTTAACTACGAACAGCGGAAAAAAAATGGCACTATGTAAATTTGAAACAGGATTACTATCGTAGATAATGCTTAGATTTAACAAGTTTAGCAATACTTTTAAGACTCAAGCCAGATATGTCACGTGGACCCATTTTACCTAGCCATTTAAAAATATTGGAACCCATTTTACGTATTTGTGTAAAGGGTTACAACTTTCGGAACCCAATTTATGCAGCCTCGTAGGAGTAATTAAGTACTTTGGGATCATCAATTGATTAAATATAAAAATCCGTGGCAGGGAACCAGGGGGTAAGGGAGAGCATTGCCCCTCTTGGAAATAATGTGCCCTCCACCCCCCAGAATAAGTTTGCTCTACCTGAATAAGAATCAAATAGACAAAGTTATTATTTATGTTTTAGTGAGGATCACTACATATAGATATCATATTCTGAAAATTGAAAATGACACCTGAACAAAGGAATATAACCCAGGACCTTTGGATTACTACGCCAATACTCTAACCACTGAGCTATCCAGGAATCATCCTGTGTCCAGGGCCATTCTTCCCTCATATTTTTAGGTAGAGTCTATGATGGACGTGTGGAAATCGTCCAGATATCTTCTAGAGCATCAATAAATAAAATTAAACGACTACTCTAAATAGCTTTTAGAAGCGTTTAATCTCTGAGGTTTACTGACAACTAAACCAATGAGTGGGATGTAGGGGTGCCATCACTCCTCCCAGAATAAATTAGCCCCTTTGAATGTGTTTCTGATGTTCTCGAATAACAAGCTGAAAGCTTGTATCAAACTGCAACTAACATCTAAAGGCATTCAATTTTCAAATAGTGACCAAACAGTTTCTAAGGAATTCAAATTTTAAAACTTCCTGGGAGAAGGTTCCAGATGCATATAATTAAAACAAATTCTAATGACAACAATTCCAAATGTCTTCTGAAAGCATCCATTTTAAAAACATTCAGGAGAGGATCATTCCAAATAGCATCTAAATACACAACATTAAAAAAAAATGCTTAAGAAGAACACTTCAAATAGTTTTTAGAGGCATCTAATTGTCGGAAAATATCAAGGTGAGTATCTCTCTAAATAGCTTCAAGGGATATCCAAATTTCCAAACTTTCAAAAGGAAGACCACTTTAAATGGTAGCCTCTAGAGTAATTTATCGTTTTAAATTCAAGGTGAGTACTACTCAAAATAGCTTCTAAATGCTTCCAATTTTCAAAAATTGACTAAAGAAGACTAATCCAAATTTCGAAATAATGCCTGTATATATTTACTCCAAGTAGGTGACCTGGTGAGCTATGGGTAAGGTGTCAGACTTCTGTGCTGGGGGTCCGGGACTCAATCCTCGGTCCGGCACATATTTATCTGATTGCCAAACCCTTCCTTCACCTCTGACAAGACGTGTATTGATAATAAATTATGAATATGTGGAATGCCGGGCCTCCACCGTGGTTCGGATCCCACGTTAAACTGTAAATCCTCCATTTCATCTCACAAACAGAACGGGTAGCAAGACGTGGGGCTAATAATAATAATAATAATAATAAAAATAACACTCCAAGTAGCTATAAAAGGAATAAGTAATTTTCTAAAATCGGGGAGGAGGACAACTCCAAATAGATTTTAAGGACATCCATATTTCAAACATTTATCGGGAAGAGTAAGGAGTAGGGGTATGAAAGGAAAGTGAAAAAAAATCTTTTTACTTTTTCCTGCCCCTCCATCCCCCTACACCAAAGAGCTCCACTGCCAGTGATAAAATTAACATAAATAAGGTGCAAATTCTCCACCTATTGTAGGATGGCTATGAATGTGACGTACCCAAGCTGAAGAAGGAGACAATAAATCTTCGTCTTCACTTGATTCTTCACTTGTTCGGAAAGAATGATCTAAACCACGGACACATTCGTTCTCGATGACAAATTTCAAATAGACTAGTGACTGGAAACAGTGACAATTTGGTTCCCTTGGTGTGGATAGTTGTAGAATAATATATAAATAGCAAGGAACTACACTCTCCGACAGATAACAGGAGCAACATGTCGCAAGCATGTTTCCTTTAGGGTGCGTATGGGAACATGTCTGCTCTCATCACATTGATTATAGTGTATGGTGTTACTAGGTTTTAATAACAGTAGGATTGTGTGGTCCCTCTAATATTTATCGTTAAATAAATTCGTTAAGACTCCTGTACTAAATATATCTGAATATTATGATTAACCCAAGTTATAACTGGTACATGAATAGTTTGGAGGAAACAGAAACAGATTTATTTGCCATAGCTTAAATTCTAGGGTATTTATATTATTATGTTGGCCTTTGTAATTGTTATTTTTAAAAAACCCGTGACTTTTCCCCAAGACATAATCCAAACATGGACGATCTAGCTAAACCAAAATTGGCCCCCTTTTTGACTTGGCTGGATCTCACTTCATGAAACACACACACTCAACTCCACTCAACATAAAGCGGCTTATTTGGCCCGGGCCCGGGGGCTCGGGGGGCCCCAAATTAGAGAAAGACCGGACAATAGAAAATCGAAAGCGCAAACCCTTTTTCCTGACGGTTGTGCTCGAGTGAAACAAGACTCACCCCACCGGCCGTGTTTAAAAATTTCCCAGAAAAAATTTCGTCGAAAACTTCCCCCCGAACGAGGGTACACCCCCCCTCCCTTCACCCCATTTTTGGTTTCCCCCCGTTTTTTTTTTAACACGGGATTGACTTTAAAAACTGAATATAACGGCTAAACTGTGTATGATGTTCTCTTTTTCCTCTGCACCGTTTTAAGGTGAGACCCTTGCCCCCCCCCCTTAAAGTTTTGGGCGTGGGGGTTGCTGTTCGACGTTTTCCAAAATTTATTTTTGGGGTTTAATTGTTCAAAATTTAATTTCGATTTTAAAATAAATCATAAATTAATAATAGCTATATTTCTCTGAAAACTTTGGGGGGAAATTTTTGCCTGTCTCCCCAAGGGTTTATGCTCAGCTTTTTTTTGGTCCCTTAACGTTGTGCCCGCCTCAGGGGAGGGGGGGTTTGGGAATTTTGGGCAGGGCGCCATTTTAGGGCGCAAAGGGAACTTTGCATGTCCCATCTTGGGGCGCTAATTTTTTCCCTGTTTAACGTGTAATTTACTTAAAAAAATTTAATTCTGCTTGCTAAAGAAAAAAAGGGTTACAAATTGTAATTGTTATTCAACTCGGGGGGGCGACCCTTTCACCCACACTTTTTGGGGTCATTATAATAATAAAAATTTTAAGAAAATAATTTTGTTTTAGGAACTTTTGAAAACGGGTTGGTTTTAAAGATTAATCATTTTCTCTGCCCGCGCCTTAAAAGGCGCCTATTAAAAAACCCTTTATCCCTTTTGTCAAGGGTATGTTACCAAACCTTTTCTTTGAAAGACAAATATAATATTTTACTTGTATTTTAACTTTTCCCTGCAAATTTTTATTTCCCTTTGCAGGTCAATAAAATTTTAAGGACAACGTTGGTTTTAAATTTTTCTTTTTTCTTTTAACGTTTGGGGGTTTTCCCCCCTTTTTTTAAATTGTTTTTTTTTCGGCCCCTTATCGGCCACCCCTCGAATTTCCTAAAGTGCCTCGCTCTTGAAATTCCCTGCGATTTTGTTTGTAGAATTTAAAAAAAACTCTCTTGTAACAAACCCCTCCTTTTTTATTTATTTTTAAAAGAACCTATAAAGATCAAAAAAGGGGGGGTTACAAGAGAGAAGCTGGGGCCACTCTGCTCCCCGCAAAGTTGAGTGGGGCACTTAATAGGGTATTGGGTTAATTTAAAGGAGAAAAATAGGGTCCGCCTGCCCTAAATTTATTGTTTGATGATGGATTTTATTTACGGTTTTTCTTTTTTGTTTTTTTTTCTTTGATTTCCCAACCAGGGAGACCACTCTTTGGCAATTTCCATGTCCCCCTTGACCACATCTAAGACTGGGGTCTCCCGCCGACCCGGACGATTTGACAGCTGAGCTGACTTAAAGGGGGGGTTTCCCCTTTCCCCCCCAAATTTGTTTACAGTGGGTGAGCCGGGATCTAACTATGTGGAGAATTAGGGACTGGGGGGCTGAGACGCCCCCGGGTATGGACGGGATTGGGGAGGGGAACCCCCCCCCCTTTAGCGCCCAACCGCCCTCCTCCCCCCCCTTCGCAAGTTAAAATGTCAAACAAAGAAATTATGGAAAATTTTGAATGGGACCCCTTTTTTGGGAGGGTTTCAAGATCACGCTACTCTTTTTTAAATTTAGGGTTGAGATCAACAGAGCATATTGTCAAAAAATTAGGGGAGTGTTTATAAAATTTTTTGATTCGGGTTTGGCCAAAATTTTCGGTTTTTTTTAACCCACCCTGTTCCCCCGGGGATTAAAAAGGGTTTTAAACTGGAATCATTTACTACCTCATTTAAAGCGCGGTCCCCCCATTGGGGCTAGAGAAAAGGTTATGTAAGGAAGTATTAAACGGGTTTCAATATCCCCACAAATCTTTTGAGAGATTTTTTTTTATCAATACAGGGGCGCCAAATTTCTCAATATGGTTTTGGGGGGAAAGTAAATTTCTTTGAAAATTATTTTTGAGAATTTTGTCGCCCCTCACCCGGCGACATTTTGTATTTACATGTAAGCCCTGTACGGTCCTAAAAACCCTTTTCTCTTTTAGCATCTTCGTTTGAAAACCCCCCTGCTCGCCGAACAGGAGTTTTTAAAGGGGCGAAATGCCCAGGGGGCATTAAACCGCAGACGCACGGGTCAACTCCCAAACCCTATAAAATTAGGGCCCTTTGTCTTACCGCCTGTACAAACCGGCGATCGCAAAGCTAACACCCTAGGGACAATTTCACCCTTCGGGTTCTGACAACCGTCGCCCCGCGACCCTCGCGCATGAATGTTTTCGGTGTAAAAAGACGGGGTCACGAAAGGGGGAAAAGGGGGGGGGGGGGGGGGAAAACGGGAAAACTTATAGGGCGCGCTCGTAGTCGGGCCCGGGTCGTCCCCCCTTGTATTAAACCACGTGCTCCTACCCCCTTATTCAGATCCGGGTACCCCCAAAACGATTGTGTTCCCTTTTTTAGATACAAGCCACCCACTCTTTTATAGCCGTGATTTTTTTGCCCAGTTGAGGGAAAAAACAAAAATCTTTTTTATAGGTCGATAGTCCAAAGATTTACGCCGGGCAAAGGGGCAGACATTTTGGGGTGGGATCCTTTAAAGTAGTGCCCTCTATTAAGATAAAAAAGTTTTGGCCAAAAAACCGTCCACTTTTTAGGCCAAACCCCCTTTAAAGGTTTATTTTTGGGGACTAAACTTCAGGGTTGAGACTGGATCAAACTTGACCTAGACCTTGGGAATGTCCTTTTAATTTTGGGAACCTAGTTTTTTTACCCCTTTTTTGTTTTGGGGCACCTTTTCCTGGGCGGGGTTTGTTCCCCATTGCCCGGGGAAACGGGGAAGCAAATAGATCGTTTTAAATAGCTCAAAATTTCCCTACGTCATCCCCGACAGATGGGGCAAGTCCCGACTTTTTCCGTACGACTTGGGCGCAGGACCAAAATTCCGGTTAATCGGGGTCCCTACCCCTTGCACCCCCCAAACTCGGGGAAAAATTTAGAAATCTTTTTCTTTGGGTTTTTGGGAAACGAAAGGAGGTTTTTCGTCCCTCAAATCCCCAAACCCCAAGTCCTGGGGTTCTTTAAAATTTCCCGGGAAAGGTCATGGGCATCGTTTGATTGTGGGGTTTAAAAGGGAAAGCTTAAAAATTTAAAAAAATGGGTGTTCGCCCATACCCCATGCCTAGCTTTAGAGTCCCCCCTTTCCAACATCTTGGCGACCCAAAAAAATTACATTTTGTTGACCTTAATGCGAGTTTTCGAAATGTTTTCTCTTCAGAGCCCGTCTAAGAAATTCCCCGGGCGTTTATCACCCCCTGGCAATCTACGAATTCAACCGAGTGCCGTTAGGGATAATTTTGGGGGGGGGCAAGCGTTGATTTAAGTCTTAGCCCCAAAATTTTGGCGGACCCGAAATTTACAAATTCTTTGGTTTAATTTACCTGGGTTGATAATCTGCGTTTACAGAAAATTTTTTTTGTGACCTTTTTTTCCCCCGTCTGTTAAAGGTAGTGTTGAGGCGCCTGCGCGAGCTGGCTTGACTGAAAACCCGAAAAGTCCCCTTGGCGAAGAAAATCTTTTCCCATATTTTGGGGCTTTTATCATTTTTTGAGGGAAACCCTTCTCTTTTGACCCGATGGGGTTAAGCCAAAATTTTGGATTTTCCCGCCCCAAAAAAAACAAAAAAAAGGGGATTAAGGTTTCTAGAAATGGCGCCTCTACGCTAGGTTCATCCGAACTCTCTGACTTAGCCAACCCCCTTAACCCTTTAAAAAAAAGGGGTGCCACCTTTTTTGGGGTTCGCCCAACAGCGGGCTTTTTTTGCCCCTTAAAGCGCCACCTATGCCCGCCAGCCGGGGCTACCATGCCTAAACTTTTCTCTCCCTTTTCCCAACAACATGTTTGTTTCCCTCCTCTTTACGCTAGGAGGGGTTCTCTCTAAAAACATTTCCCCGAGGGAAAAACCCTTGTAGTTTTTCGCCAGCAGACTTTTAAACCCTCCGAAAGAAAGATAGTATATATTAAAAGGAAGTTTTCAGCTGTATCTTCGGCATCGACAAGTTCGCTGACTATCTAGAGCTTCGCCATTTGAGTTTTACACTGACAACATGGCCCTCACTGGGTGTGGAAAACACCCAAAACTAGGGAAAATTGGACGGGGGTTTGGAACCCCATCCCCGGGTTTAAGTTTTCGACCATCACGTTGCTGGGAAGCTTAAAATTTTTTTCGCTGACGGGTTTGTCCCCAGGAAAGTGTGAAAGGGTAAGGAACCCCGTAGGGAAATGTGAAAAGGGGGAAGGGGTCGTTATTTTTTATCCATACGATTCCCCCAAAACCTTTAAACTCAAACAAAGACCATCAGTTGATGGATCCGTGGTTTTAGACAGATCGTTTTACAGGGTCAAACGGGAGAGAGGAAAGGGGAAATACGAGATCTTTAAGACCCTTAGTGTTGGCAAGGGGAGGGTAAATATTTTTTGTGCCAGAGAAACTTAAACCTATTTTTCAAAAAAATTTCCACGACCCCTTTTTTGCGGCCATTTCGGTGTCTTAAACCGAACGCAAGATTTTTAAGGAATTTTTTGGCCCTTAAAAGCCAAAAGACTTTTTAAAATTTGGGGCGCAAAAAGTAGCCGTGTCAATTGGCCAACCGCGCGTAATTCCAAAAAAAGGGTTTCCCCTTTTCCGGGGTGTTGCAAAACAACCGTGGGGGAAATTTTTTTTTGATTTCGTCGGCCCCCTTACCCCCTACCCAAGGGAACCCTCTAACTCCTCCCCCTTTGGGGCGCCTTCTCTAAATTCTTCCCTACTCATCCCCTAAGGGAAAATGAAGGCAAGGGCGGGTTTAATGCCCCTGTGAGGCGTGTTTGGGCGATTTTTGGGACCCCAAGGTCTTTGAAATGGGTAATGGGCCGTGTTTTTCCCTTTTAAAGCTTTTGGAAAATTGTTTTTCGTGGGGATAAGACAAAATTTCCAAAACCCGTACAACCCCTCCCCGAAACCCGTAGAAAGGTTTAAATTAAACCCAAACGTTTTTCCCTTTTTGATCTTTCACCACCCGGACACACCCACGGACCAGGACTTAGCCTTTTTTAACATTGCTTTTAACGCCGCTTTCCATGGGGTCAGTCAAAGCCCTCCCTTTCCCCTGTTCCCCCCCCAATAGGGCCTGAACCACCCCTTATTGTTTTAAATGGGATTTTGAAACCCCTCCCCTTAAAAACGCAGGGGATTTTTCTTATGAAAAGAAAGGGAGGTAGCTTTTTTTAACCTCCTGAATCCCAAAGGAAGTTTTCCGCCACCATAAACCCAGGGGGTATCCCTTTCCCATTTAAACTTGGGGACGTTGTTGTGGGGCAAGTTTTTTTCCTCTTAAAACTCCCCTCTGACAAGTCTTTCGGCGAAAAATGGGGGTATTTAAATGGGGTGGCCCTGGGGCAATTTTAAAGATTTTTTTACACCTGTTTCGGTATTTTTTAAAAGAAATATCCGACCCATTTTTTGAAAAATTTAAACACATGTCAGCCCCCTAAAGGGGGCAGGGAAAAGAGTCAATTTACCCCGTGCTGTGTGTCGTCTTTTTTACTTAAAGAAACCCTTGTGATTTAATTATTCGTTTTCCCAATGCATGATTTTAGGTATTTTATATTGTTGTAATATAATTTATATAAGGGAAGGGGTACCACCCCCTGGTTTTTTTAAAAAAAAAAAAAAAAAAAAATTTTAGTAAATGTAGGGGCCAAGGAAAGGGTTTGACAGAAACTTGTGTTTTGGGCTGTTTATAATAAAGCGTGTGTCGGGTCCAAAGTACAAAAGTGCAGAACGTTTGTCCCACCGACCGGACCCACCTCTAAGTGCGTGTGGGAAACGGGAAAAACCCCCCCTTTCCCCTTCATGAAAAAACGTCGCCCAAACAGAGTTTGGGTATCTCGTTTACCGTGCTGGGAGACAAAGGTTTTTGCTACGATACGGGCCCCAGTAACTTTAAGGGGGCTCGCCCAACTGATAAACTTTACAAATTTGGGTGTGGTTTTTCACGTGTAAACTTTTTTCTCAGAGACTTCACCAATTTGGCCCCCCCGCCCCCCCATTTCTGCCCTTCCCCCTTTCCCCTTCCCCCCCTTTGTTCCTGTTTCACTCAAACGGCAGTCAATGATCGCCCCCTGGGCGGGGCGAAAGAAGCTTCCCTTTTGGGGTTAAAAACGGGCCACCTTAAAAGCATAAAGCTGTCTCCCCCGTCAACCCGGGGTGACGGTGTGTTGGAGTGAGCGGTTTTGAAGCAGAGTCAACCCCCCGGGGTCCAGTTTTTTTCGTCATTCCCGAACCGCATCTGGGCCCCCTAACATGGCCTCGGAGTACCGGAGCCGCCACCCACCCTCTAGTCAGCGGGAACATCGGGGGAAAGGGGCCTCCCCTTTCTTTTCCCCGGCTAAGGGCTTTCCCTTTTTCTCCGTCAAGGGGGGGCCCTTTTGACCTTGTCACAGACATAAAACCAAACATGGACGACTACTCACCTGACTGGTCCCCCTTTACTTGCTGGGCTCGACTTCAAGAAACACACACACCAACTCCACCAACATCACCGCTTACTTTACCGCCCTTTGGGTCGAGGGCCCCATTTGACAAGACTCGGACAATAAAAATCGAATGCCCCAACCCGTATGCCCCTACGGGTTTTGCTCAATGAAAAAAGACTCTCCACCGGCGCGTGATTTTAAATTATCACGAGAAACGCCGAGACCCCCGAAGCACGTACACCCCTCTCCCTTCACCCCGTTTTTCCCCCGTTTGTGAAAACGGATTTTACTTTAGTACTGTTTTATACGGCGGGCTGTGTATGATGTCCCCTCCCTTTTTCTGCACTCGATTAAATGAGACACTTGTCTTAAAATTTAGGCGTAGGGTTTCTGTTCGACTTTTTCTAAATTTTGTTTTTGGGGTTTAAATTTTTCAAAATTTAAGTTTCCCATTTTAAAAATAAACATTTATTACTAATAGCATAAATTTTTCTGAGACGCGGAATTTTCCCGGGCAGCCATTTAAAGGTTTATGCTCTAAACTTTTTTTTTGGGAAAATTAAAGTTTTGTCCGCCTCAAAGGGCGGGGTTTGGAAAATTTGGCATGGGGCCAAACTTAGGGCGTAAAGGGAAATTTAGCATGTTTGCCCCCCTTGGGGGGCCCAATTAATTTTTGTTTAACGTGGGACTTACTTAAAATAATTATTCTGCTTGCTAAAGGAAAAGTTTTGTTACATTGTAATTGTTATTCCCAAATCGGGGGGGCGAGGGCCCCTGCACCCCCGCACATTGGTCATTATAATAATAATAAAAATTTTGATTGAAAATTTAATTTTATTGGAACCCATTGTAAAAAGGTTAGGTTTTGGTTAATCCCTTTTCTCTGTCCCCGGCCCCTTTTAATGGGGGGCCCATTATAAAACTTTTATACTTTTTGTCAAAGTAGTGTTTTCCATCACCATCGTTTTAAAACATATATATATAAATTTTCTTGTAAAATTTAAATTTCCTGGGTAGGTTAGTCGCCTCTGCGAGGTCAATGGAATTATGACTACGTTGGTATTAATTTTTCTGTTTTCTTTTAAAAGACTTGGGGGCCCTTCCCCTTATTTAAAATTTTATTTCGGGCCCAAAACGGCCATCACCGACTTTTTCCCAAGTGGCCTCGCTCTTGTATGTCTGCGAGGTTTTTTTTGTAAAAATAAAATAAACCCCTCTGTAAAAAAACCTAAACCTTTTTTAATTTTATATGAACCTAAACAATCATAAAAAAGGGGGGGGTTCCCAAAAATATGCCAAAATTTAAAATTAAAATTTTTTTAAACCAAATTTTTAAAATTTTTGTAATAACATTTTTTTGTTTTAAATAAAGCTTAATTTTGTTTTTTTTTTACAAATACAAATTTTTAGAAACAAAATTTTTTTTGCTGAAAAAAAAATAAATAAGGCCCCTTTAAATTTAAAAATTTATTGAATAAAAAAATTAATGTTTATTTGTTAGATATTTTTGGAGAAAATTTTATTTTCGGGAAAAAAAGAAGGGGAATTTTATACATCACAACTTTACTTTATCTTCCTTTCCAAAAAAATTTGTTTCAAATATTTTTCAATTTAAATTTTATAAAAGCAGATAAATAAGTTTGGTATTTGCTAAAGAAAAAGAAAAATTTTCCAAAAGCTTGCTAGCAAGGCCCTTTTTAGGTAAACCCCGAAAAATACCCTTTAAAAAAATCTCCTGATAAATTTACAAAATTTATACCCCTTTGGACATCTACTTGATACTTGCACAATG
>JBCFYV010004700.1:0-21251 GCA_039000515.1 Timema cristinae
CCCTCACCAGTCGTTGAAGGGAGGACCCAGACCCAACAACGCTCTTGTGACCAAGAGCGGGGGCCTCACAGGCAGCAGGATTTATCCCCTCGTATACTCCTACTCCCAACTAGAAACGCTGCTTCACGATCCATCAGCGACCCTGGCCACTGGCATCCATTGGATGCATCCTGCAGACCACCCTTCTCAAAGAATCTTGCAACAGATAGTGGAAGAAGAAGCACCTTCAGCAGGGATCTTCGATCTAGACTCTGCGCCTACAGATTTGCTTTCATACTTTTACATTTAATTACTGTAAACCTTGTAAAAGTTAAATAAAAACTTTGGCCACCACCTCCTTTCACCAACGTCAGCTGTTTCTTTCTGGACCTTCCCCTGCTGGTATTCTGCACCAAGCGAGGGTATATAAGCGGTGGGGGACAAGACTCGGGACTCAGTCGACAGGTGGGGAGGGAAGCGGCAACATGGCTAGTTCACGTAGATCACCTGAGGCATTAGAACGCGCATACATTGAGGCAGGCCTCCCACCTCCAGTTTGGGCAGAGAACTTCGAATGGCTAGAGTACATTCCCATCGAAGACACAACGAAAGAAGACTTAGCCTTCTTAGACGAGTCAAAGCTTCTAGACATGACTTCGGCACTCAGACCTCAACTAGAGGTCTGGGAAGAACCTTCACGCGCTGCACTTCTCACTGCTCAAGAATAAGGAAATGTGGATGGAGACAAGGAAACAGAAGACTGCTGGAGTAATTCGCTTCCTACCACAAAGATACTCCTAGAATGGAGCAACTCGCCCAGGTGAAGTAGGGATAGCCTTTGGCAGGACTATCCCACATGTGTCGAAGACTGATAGCATCCGGATCCCAACTGGCTTTGTACTACGCCATTTGGTTTAATATATGACACTGTTGGGAGAATGGAATGCAAGACGGTAGGTAATGTGCTGTGGCATGCAATGAAACTTAAGACACATAAGATGCAAGAAGATAGGACCTCCGGTAGGAAAGAGGGGTCTCACCGACATTTGATGACAACTGGAGTGGTAAAAATGTACCAGTAGCCAGTATGATGCCTGAATTATGGACACTATCCAACATCTTAGCGCCGACGGTCTAGCAGAACCGTACACAAAGCTAAAATAGTTTAGGTTCGATCATACCAAGGTGCATCAAGATTTCACTATCAACAGCCCAGGACCGACCGTTAATCACTTTGAGCAGGTTGAGAGCTTTGACACATCTCACTTTCAGGTGTTTGATGAGTGAGATCCACGTTAGTTAAAAATCAAATTAAAGTCCCAGGAACTTTATGGTCTCTGAAACTGGTAAAACAACGTGATCAGTTATAATAATGGGGACTGGTTGTATTCCGTGTAATCTACGGAAGTGGACAACTGTCACATTGGTTGCAAAGAAGCGAAAGCCACTATGTGATGCCCACATCCAAAGATTGTTGACAGAGAGGTGTACCTACAGTTCAGCCCTGTAGAAACTTGAAGAACTGCAATAAATTGTGTAGTCATCCACGAAAAGGCATGAATGGACAGGTAAGCGCAGGATCACAATAGCAAATAACACACAGCTTAAAATACTGCCTTTAGGCACCCATTTTTCTTGAATAAACTCATAGGATAAGGTGTAATTCAACCTTACCCAGGAGTGTGTATTTGACATGTTTGCAATATCTCGTACTCCCAGGTGATGTCCTAAACCTTCGACAAATCAAATAAAACAGCCAGAAGATACTGTTTAAGGAGGAAGGCGTAACAAACTGCTGTTTCAAGGCAAACCAGAAGATCCACTGTGAATTGGTTACAACAAAAAACCATTGAATAATATATTATATTGTGGGATTCTTTATACCATATACTTCAGTGGTTCGGATTCCACGTTAAACTGTAGGTCCTTTATTTCATCTCACAATCACACTACCATTACACATTAGCGTAAGTGCGTATAACCCCAACGGGTAGTAAGACGCGGTGCTAATAATAATTTATACCATATAAATCTTTTATTTATTAATTTTTATACTATCTTGCAAACACAACTAGTTAAGGCTATGATTCTATAACTAGTTGGCTCTAATTTATCTTTACCACTTCTATATGTAGAGATAACGGTTGCTTGCCTCCATAGTGATGGGAGCCGATGATATTCCGAAACACTATTGTAGAGGTATAAATTATTATTTATTATTATTATTATTATTATTATTATTATTAATATTAGCACCGCGTTTTACTACCCATTCGGGTTATATGCACTTACGCTAATGTGTAATGGTAGGGTGATTGTGAGATGAAATGGAGACCTGGCATTCCCCACATTCACAAGATATCTTAGAGGTCTAAAAGAAATGCCTACCCAGCAGGGGGTAGCTGGCATGACGTTTTATAATGAACGTTGTCAGTGCCCAGAGCTGTGCTGCCCACCAGGGACAGAGCATACTCGAGTTCCTTTATAGTAAAGTAGGAGTTTTAGTCCTCACCCCAACTTTACCAAATTCAATAGTGTGGTGCTCGATGTTGCGCTTATGCACTGCAAACTCATTAGAGTAGCTCGCAGGGCTAGAAATTGCGGCGAACATCGAGCCCAATACATTGAAGAGCTCCACAAGGGAGAAGACAAAAGAAACGTTAGACATGAGGGCACATAAATTACAATACTATCTCAAAGCTTAATTGAGGAAATGTAAATTGGAAGTGTTGAAATAAATTGTCTCCAAAACTCTCTTATGCTTTCACAAATTACATGACAAGTTAGAGCATGTAGTTTCCAGAATGATTCCAGATTCTCGGAAGTAAGATGTGTAAGGAAGAGATGTAGTGCCCTTAGACAGTTAGAAACTGCCAACTGACACTCCTCATTCCACCAGTGAACGAGACTGTGGCATGGATTCGGCAAAGATCTAGCAAAGATTTACCTTGTAGCCACAATGACTGTCGAAGTTAGGTACTCTTGCATTTCCAAGTTCCTCCTGTACCTCTCGTTTCAGGAGAGACTTGTGTTTATCCAGAAAAGAATGGGGTGTTGGATTCTTGCGTGAAGGCTATTTATATCTTTTGACATCTTTTTATTTATAAAAGCGGTCATATTCTGGACCTCTCCACCCAGTATAGCCTCTACAGTCCCAGGGTCACAGATTTGGTTATTAGCCGGGCTCAGGGTCATTCTACGAGGTCTTGGGGTTGTTTCCCAAGTAGGACCCAGGGATGTCCCCCAAATAAGATACAGGAAAGTCCCTTGGTGATGAACCCTCTGGAGCATATTATTTACATGGGTGGGAATATGGGATTTTCTTTTCAGTTTGAATCTTTAGGTCTTTTTTCTCTACCTTCCATTTTGGACAGTCCTGAGACCAGGCAAAGTGCGAACCTTTGCAGTTAACGCAGAGCTTAGGAGACTCACACAGGTCTCATAAGCCTCTTTACCGCAATCTACACAGGTTGGATTACCACGGCATTGCAGCTTTGTATGTCTGAACTCTTGGCATTGAGAACAGCAATGAGGGCTAGGAGCATAGGGTCGGACCCTGAGAACATCAAAACCTATTTGGACTTTCTTTAAAGAGTAGCAAAAGTGATGACATAAGAATCAGACTTTTTTTCTTAATTGTTATTCTGTAAACTTCAGTGACATGTTGATGGGCAGGGACCCACAGATTTTCTCAAAGTTCACGCAGTCGAGGTCAAAACAAGTGACTACTCCCTTAAGAGCATTGAGGAACTTGTGCGGTTTCACCCTACCTGTATTTTAGCAGAGTTGCTCAACGTTAATTCTGTTACTGCACACAGTTTGGGAACCGCTGCCATGGAGTAATAAAATAACGATTTATAAAAGTTGCTCTTGGGAATAAAGTGAAGCCTATATTAGGAATAATATGATATATATTGCAGTAAGGTGCCGCAGTTGAATACTTAAATGTTATTTATGTTCTAGTATGTAAACCAATTAGACAATAGAAAAATAGCCCTGATTAATAACAAATTAAATTAAATACTTAAGTTCAGGGGAATTATTTTAATGTTTTACATCCTATATTTCTCTAGCTTGTGACATTGCAATCATGTGTGATGTAATCACTCACTGTTTGAAAATTATCCTCAAACTTGAATGCTCCTCCCCCTGTTGCGAAAACTGTTGTAACCAGTGTTGCCATCCCCTTGGACTTGGCCAGGACCAGGAAGTTGCCCATTTCAGAGGTTGGGAACCTCACAAAGTGCAACGTGCCTCGCCTGCCCCTGATCATCACGCAATCCATCTGGAACACAAAGCTTGTGTGATGAGTATCTACTTTGTGTGTGAACTAACTGTGAGAATGGTGCGATCTGGTGGCGGGATACGGAAGCCAAAATGTGAATGTGGTTGCTTTTAACTAAACTTGTCTTTCATAGGTGGTAAAACGTGTTTTTATGTGTACTAAACTTTTATTTTTATTTGTAAAGAGGTAAACCAATATTTGTATCAAACCATTTTGATTTGTTAATTTTGTATGTGAAAAGACTTTAATTGTTTTTATTAGTGTTATTAGTTTTAATTTTTGGCTCATTGTAGATGTTTTTACATTCATAAATTAGTGTTGTACAATTATTATTATTATTACTATTATTAAGGTTTAGAGGCATGTTGACACAAAGGTAATTAGCGACATAAAAAAAATCCTTGTTTGGAAAATAAGAGAAGTGATAACCCTGCCTAAAAAAAATCGCAGGTGTATTCACTAGGTTAAAAAGACAAAACAGATATATTATTTAAATTTAACACGTAGAGTATCAAGACAAACATGTTAAAAGGATAATATATTAAAAAGACAAAATTAACATATCAAATATAATATGTTAAATAGACAAAACAAACACATTAAAGTTTACTAGAACTGTTAAAAATAATCTCAATATGAGATAATAACCAAATGAGTTGCTTTATAATCAAGGGCCAGGCAAATAGGGGCATACTTGCGACACTACACTAAAATGTAGTACACACTAAGGGGAGCATCACAAAGATCACACAATGGAGGTGGATTCTCTCTTAATAAAAATTCATGGGTTAGGAATGAATGCTCGATGCGGAGTCTCGTCACGATGACCTCCTCTCTTCTAGACTTTCGTATAGAAGAGGGCCATCGCGACACACCGTCCCTGATGGACCGCAGCTTGTTCTGAGCAGGGGTCGAGACCCACTGCTCGTGCCAGGTGCGTAAGACCCCATGCCGAACATAACCCTGCAGATATAAAAACATGACACACAAGCTCGCCTGCTTGGTTGCCTGGTCCGCCAGTTCATTTCCTAAAAGATCAGTATGACCAGGAATCTAGCAGAAGGCGTTTGTGTGTTGCTCAACGAGTGTATTTCAGGAGTACAAAGCACTCACGGAATCATTACAGATGAGAGACGAACGGTGACAATTACAATGTGCAAAACACAAAGATTTAAATGGCCTATATCTCTACCGTAAAAACACTGGATTCACCAGGAAAACTAAATTCAAAATGGTTTCCCTCCACAACAAAGGTGCATCCCATGGAGGCCCCACATTTAGATCCATCCATGTGGATGCACTTAGAATCCTGAAAGCGAGTGGAGAGGAGCTCAATAAAGGTCCTCTCATATACAAAGTTTGAGGTGGTCACTTTAGGAAACTTGGCAAGATCAAAATGGCATTTCGGAGGGCGTATTTTCCAGGGAGAAACTCGACCTGGTGATATCCTTTGGCAGGACTATCCCACACGTGTCGAAAACCGATAGCATCTGGATCCCAACTGACTGGACTAGCACGAAAAGTACCAGTAGCCAGTTTAATGCCAGCATGGTGGACACTATCTAGCATCTTTAATGCCGAAGGTCTGGCCGAACCATAAACAAAGCTGCCATAATCAAGTTGAGATCTTACCAAGGCTCCCTAGAGACACAAGGTTTCCCTATCTGCACCCGAAGAGCAACCACTAACTACTTTTAGCAGATTCAATACTTTGAGACATCTCACTTTCAGGTCTTTGATGTGGGGGATCCAAGTTAGTTTAAAATCAAATAAAAGTCCCAGGAACCTTACACTCTCAGAGACTGGTAAAACAACGTGGTTCATTAAAATATTGGGGGCTGACTGTATTCCACGTAATCTATGGAAGTGGACGACTGTCTTGGCTGCAGAGTAGCGAAAGCCACTATGCGATGCCAAAAACCATAGATTATTTACAGTGAGTTGTATCTGCCGTTATCCACAATGCCGCTTATTGTGATGGCGAACTATGTACAGTATAGAATAGTGCACTGAGGTACCCCATTTTCTTGAATAAAATCATCGGATGTGTTGTTTAACTTTACCCAGAAGTGTCTATCCGACATAAAATTAGATATAAAAACAAGAAGGTTCCTACAGATAAATTCTAGTATCTTGAAATAACTATTTCAGCTTTTGTTTGTGGTGGTACTTGACTTACACCATTATATCCATAAAATTTCAGGACTCTGAACTTAACATATTTATATTGGAAATAAGAACAATTTTGTTTACACTCTTGGAAATATTTATATTATTTTGAATGAATTTAAACTTAAAAATAAGCAATTGACTTCTTAAATGTTTTGATTCTGATAGTTATGTCTACACTAGGTTTATTTTTGCGAAATCAAGATGTCAGAATATTAATTTTTCAAAACACTTCCTCTTCATCGTTTGAGAGGAGACCCATAACTTCCACATTTTTTGAGCTTTTTATGCTCCTGAAATACCGATGGTGAATTGGAGGGATGTATTTCAGGAGATACAACATGTCTCTTTTCTTTAAAATATTCGTTTCTCATGGACCATCGTACAGCTTTGCCTGCTCAACATTTTTTAAATACTGGGCCGTCCTTTTTTAGATGTAACATCAAGTTCACTGAATGGGGTGTCCTCATTCAGAGTCAGCTTGTATGACATTGTGAAAGGTTTTTATTTTTGATAACGTAGCCACTGTATGGACAACCAGTTGATGGCCTCATTACGATCTTTTTTTTTTTTTGTAGCTATTTCTAGAGAATTAGTACTAAGAAAATCATCTTCTTTCATCTGGACTAGCATAAACTTATTATTTCGTCTTGAAGTTTTAATAATGCTGTACCAGTCATCTGGAAAAAAAATTGTCTTCCCTTTGCTCTCCTTCTCCACCAACCCAAAATCACAATCGTTGGGTAGGTATGAATGACCCGACACCATAAACTTATGGTCTATGACATCAATAGTCGATTCCTGCGTGAGCTTCATTAGTGTTAGCGACATCTTAATGTTACGGTTCTGGCCTGTGCATGAGTCACATGCTTTTTTTGCATGACTTCAAGATGTTTTTTCACACATGAAGCTATTTCTTGAGAACCCCTTGATGCAGTAGTCTCGTCCACACACATACATATACCTAAGATTCTTCACAACATCGTGGATCCCTAAATTATAAGAGTGCATGTTGCGCCTATAATAGGCCTTTGAAACAGTTAATTTAGGAAATGGCAAGGCTTTTTGGAGATCGATTGTAATAGTGTAAGTGTTAGAATTTTCTTTAGCTTTTCCCCCATCCGTTTTCAAACTTTCTCTTGCTCTATCTGCTTTTCGCAAATGTAGTTCATGTGAATTTCTAGTTCACGTTTCTTCCTGATATCCTCTTCTACATCCGTCAACTGTTTGTACTTGTCACAGGCCTTGCAAGTGTCCTGTCTGAGAGAATGGAGGTGTAAATTAAACTCCATATTAAAGATGTGCCTGTAAAAGTTCCTACGAAACCCCCAGTTAAAAAGTGTTTTCAATATGCTGTACTGTTGGATGTGGCATTCGCTTTCTACAAATCAAAGAAAACAGCCAGAAGATGAGCTTGATGGAGAAAGGCATCACGAACAGCCGTGGATCGGTTGTGGCAAAAACCACATTGAATGTTAGATAGCAGATTGCACGATTATAAAAACCATAAATCATTTATTGATCATTTTTTCCAATATTTTGCATACACAAGTAGTTAAGGCTACAGGTCTATAACTAGTTGGATCCAATTTATCCTTGCCATTTTTATGAACGGTTGCTTGCCTTCGTAGTGAGGGGAACTGATGAGATTCCCAAACAAAAGAAATGCCTGTCCGGCAGGGGGCAACTGATGCAACATCTCATAATGAATGTAATCTGGACCAGAGGCTGTGCTGCCGGCCTGGGACAGGGCAAGGCGTAGGTCAGTTTATCTTTGGTAAAGGGGGAGTTATAATCCTCCCGACTTTGACCAAAATCAATAGCATGGCGCTCGATGTTCCACTTATAAACTGCGAACTCGTCAGTGTAGCTCACAGTGCTAGAAATAGCGGCGAACATCGAGCCCAATATATTGACAACCTCCACAGGGGAGGAGACAAGCGAACCGTTAGACATGAGGGCAGGTATATTATTAGTGGAATTTTTGCTACTATTTAACT
Source organism: Timema cristinae (assembly GCA_039000515.1). NCBI lineage: Eukaryota > Metazoa > Arthropoda > Insecta > Phasmatodea > Timematidae > Timema > Timema cristinae. The sequence continues at coordinate 8,434 of JBCFYV010004700.1, forward strand.
TACAAATATTGTCCCAAACCTTAGTTCTGGGAGTAGTAATTGTTAGGGCAGAAATAAACTGTCTCCAAGACTCTCTTCTGCTTTCTCGAATAACACGGCGAGCTCGAGCACGTAGAATCAGAAATGACTCTAGGTTCTCAAAAGTGGGACATCAATGAAAGAGGCAAAGGGCCCTTCGACGGTCAGAAATAGCCAATCGACACTCCTTGTTCCACCAAGGAACAAGACGGTGGCGCGGATTTGGCGATGATTTAAGGATGAAAGACCTCACCGCCGCGATGACCATCGAAGTAAAATGTCCAGCCTTAACATCGACATCAGGATAAATAAAAGTGGCAATCAAATATGGCGAGCTTGTGAAACTTATCCAAGTTAGCACATTTAAGCACCCATGGCGGTGCCCGCGCTATACTGGGGGGAGGGGGGGGATCTTTTGTAAGTGATGAAAGCAGAATAGGAAAGGGATCGCTGTCCATAGATCCAGGTGAACCTCCCAAAGGAAGTGAGCAGCATCTTGGGGCTACATAAAGTTAGGTTGTTGACATAGGATACACCATTAAAGGTAGAGAAGTGTGTCTGGGTCCCGGTGTTCATTAACACCAGGTTTCCCAAGACAAGAATATCCTCTACTAGGGATGTTCAATCTTGGATTGATATTTTCAAAATTCGAATATCTGCCCTCGATTAATCAATATTTTGGATCGATTCCAGGATCTCAATCTGATTAACGTATCGATTCTTTTTCTAGCGATTTCAAAAAGAACAAATCGAAAGAAATCAAAACTTTGAATCGATTCAGGGAAATTCAATTTGTATGGTTTTAGGAAATGTTTATGTTGACTATTAGTACTAGGAAAATTTCAAAACCAAGTTTTGCAATCTTGGGCTACTAATTAGTTATTATTTGTTTATAGTTAGTAAAGTGAAGAAAATAATCCACTGATCTGTTATTCTGTAAATGATCCCATCAAGTTTTTATTCTGTAATATATTAATGGTGAAGTGTTAGCCAACAAGTCAATAGTTTGGAAGTATTATGTAAAAAGCTCATTCGCCCCATGGACTTTTAGTAGTTATAGGATGATTACATCTATAATCCACACTTATACTAAGCTATTGATTCCAAAGTTTTGAGACAGACCCTCCAACAAAAAAGTGGGAGGTTTCCTAAAGAGAGATGCCAAAAAGTGTATTTAGTTTTAGTACAATAACTGGTTCTCAAACAATTAATTTGAACAAAGAAGGTGTACTGAATTCAGTTTCTGAAAGATTAATTGCCTCCTTCCCCTTACAAAAATATGGTTTTCCACCAACACTGATTCTTCGATTCTTATCTTCGAGTAAAACATTTAAAGTACTCCTCATTGTGAATAAAATATTATAGTAAGCCTACCACTACACACAAGCGGCCCTAAATTTACAATTTGGAAACAAACAAAAACAAAACAAAGTGTACATTGCATGTAAGGCCCCAAACAGTATTTAAATCACTGCCCTTTGTGGTTACCATAGAAATAATTTAAATATCTTCCAGAGGCATTTAATAAGACATAAATTTTTGGTGCCCCCCCTCGTCTCGATACATTTTGACGCCTCTCCCACACCTCCCCTAGGTGTACATTTCTAGGTGCGTCACTTTTGATTAGTGTAGTCAGATAAAGCAAACTTTATTTACGTGAATCATTAGATAGATCTTTGGAAAATCGATTCAATGCCCTCGATCTTTTGCCTGAATCGATACTACGCTTCTTGATCTGGATCGAACATCCCTATCCTCTACTATCCTCCCACGGGCATCTATAGAATTAGACCTCCACACCAGGTTAGGTGCGTCTTTGTAACTCACTCCCCTGGTGGGAGGTAAATGCAGCATACTGTCACTTCCATAGCTAGGGAGATTCTAACAGTGATCACTTGGAGATCAGATTAAATATTAATATATTTATAATAAATATTGCTTCTTGCGGGTATAGCCACACCTCCGCTAGCCCGATCAAAGCATCAGGTTATCAATAGGGCGGAAGTGGGTCTCCTGTAAACATAAGATGGAAGAATACAGGGAAATATTAGTTTAATTTCTTCTTCACAAGCAGTTCCATTGTAGTAGCGACATTATGTATTAATCTAAATGTATTCATCCATGCAATCCATAACACTATCTCTTAAAAATAAATATTGATTTAGGGCCTTTTTAAGCCCTCTTGCCTTTCCAAGTCTCTCCTCGAACGTCAAGAGAGGCTTTTGTTTCTTCAGAAGAGACTGGGGAGTTGTATCCTTGCTGAAGGCTTTGTTATAACCTTCAACACTTTTTTGGTCGAACTAGTATTGGCAGTCCCTTGATGGGCTTTCTTCTGAGCACAAGTTGGACTCGCCTTGGCAGCCCCCCAATTCCCACTAACCACTCCAACCTCCGGAGACCCAAATACTAGAGTGGGCAAACGAACGGCCACGTGCACTTTGGTTCCCCGAGGAGGACAACTTGGGTTGTTTTCCGAGTTGGATCCAGGGGAGGGCCCCAAGGCGGACTCCTAAGGAGTACAGGTGCTGGAGGTGGCCTCTTTGGAGGTGTCGCCTCCCGTAATAACCTCGTCGACACTGTGGTTGCCGCGTTATGGCTATATATGTCACGAGCAAAGACCAATGGCATGGGTCATGGGGAAGTCTTTGATATATTAACTGCACAAAGGTAGTTAGAACAATTTAAATTTTGGCTAACAATTTGACTGTAATAATTTTGAATTACCGGAGTTTCAAGTGAAGTCTACTCTTTACGTGCCTGGGCATAAGGGATCTTCTTTTCTATTTGGAACTCCAGGATTCTTTTCTCCACCTTCCAATTCGGACAGTACCGAAACCAAGCTGAATGCAGACCCTTGCAATTAACGCAGAACTTAGGAGACTCACATGGTGGATCGTGAGCTTCCTGTCCAGAATCTGCACAGGTTGGTTTACCAAGGCATCGCACCTTCGTATGCCCAAACTTCTGGTACTGAAAACAGCGCCAGGCGTTGGGGACATACAGCCAGACCCTGAGTACATGGAAGCCAGCTCAAACTTTCTTTGGTAGAGTAGGAGCCGCAAATGCTAGGATATACTTGGCAGCACTCTTTCAAGGAGAAATGGGCTGCCACGCTTGAGGTTCTCACGTTCCTTCACTCGACAGTAAGGTGTCTGCTGTGACAATAAAATCGCCCATGCCTTGTTTGAGGACAACCTGCACAGTACTCAGATCGTAGACCCAGGGTGATCCAAGTTGGTTCTACCACATGAAATCCTGTTAGCTCTCCTGACGAGGAGCCCCACAAGACGCTATACATGACAACCTTAGTATGGGGCAGTGCCAGGAGAGGAGTCATCGCAGCAAATCAAAAAAATCTTTTTCCTTTTACTAAAGATTTATTTTGAAGAGTTAATGTGCGAGGCGTAAAGCAGTTTCTTTGATTGCATGATTGAGTGAGTGTGAAACATGTCTATTTCGACTGAAGTTTCACATCCAAGTGAAAGGAAGTTCAGGTGCTCGCTGTTGAGGGCGCTCACACGTACGGGGCTCTTGGCTTGTGCACACCGCTAATCTGGTTAACCTCATCTTCCATGCCAGCGGGTTCCATGGAGGGATCCACACTGTTCTCCACTCCTATGACCTCAGCGTCAGCTATCATCGAGTTGGGTGAGATACCTACGTTAACATCAGGAATGTTTGACTGCCAGTTGCTATTGTGTAACTATAATCATGAGTGACCACCCAGAAGACCCTTCTGACACCACGCCTAACGTAGCTATGGCTCAGACGATCACGGGACGGTGTCCCTTACGACTGTCTCATCGACAGCCTCTACTATTCAACTATTGGTTTACATGATTGGCTCGTTAATGGACACTCTTGGGGGCATGAGGTGGGGGGAGTTGGTATTGGCGCCTACTGCACACACCGACGCGCTGGCGTCTCCGATCTCCCATCCGAGTTCCATCACTACCCCCGTCTCACCAGTGGTATCGTCGATGGCTCCAAAATATTTTGCTCCAATGACACTTTACTACCCACCAGAGTGGGGTTTGCAGGTCACACTGACGGGCTCTGAGGCCAAGATGGGGGCTGGACCCTCTCTCAAGCTTGACACTGGTAGACCCTCCGACTCTTGTGCTTGTGACTGGACTGGAGAGGGGGAAAAGTCTACTTCTAAGAAGAGGACTGCTGGGACGTTTGAGACCTCCGCATCCGACCAAAGCCATCCTTCCTCCCCCATGGAAAGGGGAGAGGTCTACGAGTTGGATGGACAGGGGTCTTTTGAGTTCCAAAGGCCACGCCTCCCAAAGAAAACAAAGAAGAGGAAAAAAGTGGGCGCTTCATCAGGGTCTCCTACATCCCCGGGTCACCAGGGAAAAAAGGGCGTCATTACTAGTTTGATTGTGACCACAGGTGGGGGTGATCAAATTGCGGCCTCTGATGGCAGTCTGCCCTCCAGTACTTAAGATTCCTCATGGCCCCCCTTTACTCAAACACCTCCCCCCTCCCTCCCCCGACTCGACATTCACCATTTCAGGAGTCCTCTCAGGGTCCCTCCACCTCTTTTGCAACTATAGCTGGTAGGGCCTCCCAGGTGGAACAGGCTGCAGCCCCAAATCCTCCCACCCCTCGTAAGTCCCGTGTTCCCCCAGTCATTATTTTAGGTTCGTTTGAAGGAAGCAAATTCTCATTGTCTGTGTCCCTTCGTAAAATTCTCCGCAAGGAATTCAAGTTAATATCATCAGGCCAGCAAGTGACTGTCTATCCGGGCGATTCACGTGACCATGATACGCTACTAGGGTTTCTCCGGGAGCGTGAAATCCAACACTTCACTTACCCCACTGAGGAAGAGAGAGATGGAAGAATGGTCCTGCTTCCTCTAGAAACGCCTGTTGAGGACATCGCTGAGGCGTTGTACAGGCGAGGATACCAGGTCTGGTGGGTGACCAAACTTTAGGTCAGGGAACCAAATGGAGGCCTAGAGCGTATGTTCCCTCTATTCTTAGTAACCTTGGTAGGTCCCACTGAGATTGCCCGACTGTTGATGGAAACCTCAATAACTTCAAGATCACCATGGAGTCTTATCGTCGGAGTGTTCCTCAATGTCATAACTGTCAAATATTTGGTCATTCTTCCCCGACGTGCGGTGCACTGCCAAGGTGTGTTCGATGTGGGGCAGGACACCGCACCCAAGACTACGAGCTATCTGTGGACAGCCCCGAGATAAAATGTGTTAATTGTCTTGGAGCCCACTCGGCCAATGCGGGAATTTGTCCTTGTAGGTTCTCATACATCCAGGGCAAAGAACAAGCTGCTCCTTCCACCCTGACCACCCACAGGGCCATCTGCTCCTACTAGACCTGCTGGTCACCCAGGCCAACCACAGCGCCCTCTCTCAGATCCAGCTTTGTTTCCGACGATTCCTACTGTCAGTGCTATTCCCCGATTTGTACCAGCCACCCCTCATCTGGAGGTTCCATCAGAGGGGTCCTCCGACATAAGATCATTTGTTTCTGATATTTCGGAAATTGTATCTCTCGTTCGTTCCCTTCGAATATGTCAACACTTACCCCCCTTCTGAAGTCCTTGCTCACCAAGCTAATCTCAGCCCCCACACTTTGTGACAAATTTAATGTATTTCTTGAGTTTCTACCTTGTTTCTTCAATGAGTGACACTCCCGTCCTTTTTTGGAATGCCTGTTAGCTCATTTCAAAGCTCGATGAGCTTACTCATCTCCTTAAGAGTGCGTTCTGTTTCCCTTGCCATCGTAACCGAGATGGCTAAAACCCCACCATTTGGTAACCATACCATCATACTCAGTATATAGAGCGGATAGGATTGGTCACCGGAGGGGTGGAGTGGCACTTTTTGTCCGGGATGACCTTTGTCATCACTGGCTTGCCAGTCCAGCCCTAGCAAACCTCGAGGCTGTGGCGGTTCGACTCTTGGGAGAGCGTACTCGGTCACTCTGTGTAGAATTTTTGTATAGCAAGAGATGTGATATTGTTGGGAATAGCAAAATTAAGAGAAGGATCAATGTTAAGGCTGGAAATTATGTCCACAGATAATGAAGCAGGCTCAACCAACCACAATAATGGTGATACAAATCAAGAAATGGGCAATGCAGCAATATAATGGGAATTCAAATGAAGAGGAAGTTAAAAGAAAACTTAAAAACAAAAAAAAGAAAGTCCCAACTAGGCCATCTTCTGAATTAGGGATAGAAATTGAAGATTTGTCCCTTCAAGACTCATCAAGTGGACCAGAGAACTTCGATGGCTTATTGCAAGAAAAGTAAGAAGAGCGAAACCAAAATAAAGAAGAGTCCACCTCACCTGTTCAGAAAGAGAAAGGAGAAATTGTTGTTTTCACATATGAAGGAGAACTTCCCTGGGAAGATTGAGTCATTTAACACCAGCACAGTAGTAATTTCTGCAATGCACAGATCATTTAAGTCTTGGAAGTGGCCAGTTCTACCAGACACACTGCAGTACAGCTGGACGGATGTTTTGGGCGGCATGTGTCCTCCAAACCAATAAATAAAAGAGGATGTTTCAGTGTTCCAGAACTTGATAAAATTTGGTTTTAATATGTTTCAGCTGTTTTGCCACTCAACAAACATTTACTAAGAGTGATTTTTATGGGTTTTTTTAGAGTATAATTTAAATTTAATTTGTAATTTGTAAGTGATACCTTTGTTGTTATATATCTTATAATTGTTTTGGCTGTAACAGACATTGATAAAGAGAAATCACGGTATTCTTTGTATAGTGTTGATTTATATCTAATGATAAGTATAGGGTTATTAAAAACATATTTTATTAATATTATGTAATAATCACATGTAAAATTGTTTCTAAGATATTTTCTGGTGTAAAGTTATGCTGATGAATGTGTAACATTGCATCATATATCACTCTTCTTTCCTATTTATTTTAAGGTAAATACCAGAGTGGTGCAAAGTATCCTTATCATATGAGGATACTTTGCACAACTTTTTATTGGTTGAAAAAGTTATTTAAACTTCACTAACAAGGAATCAATTCTTAAAAACTTTAATTTGAACATCTTTGACAATCGAACAAAAATGAAATAAATTTAAAAATTAATCAAACACAAGTTAGTGTAAGCTTTAAAAAAAAACCTAAAAACTGGTGCATTGAAAACAGCGCCTAGGGTTAGGGACATACAGCCGGACCCTGAGCACGTGGAAACCTGCTGAGACCTCCTTTGGAAGGGTAGGAGTCACAAATGTGAGGATATACGTGTCAGTTTTTTTCTCTTGTCCATTTTTTTGGTGATAATACGATACACTTCAGTGACGTGCTGGGGGGAAAGCTCCTCACAGATATCCTCAATGCTCACACAGTCGAGGTAATAGCAAGTGACTACTCCCTTGCAAACATTGAGGAACCTGTGAGGTTTGACCTTCATCGGTATATGAGACGTACTGCTCAACGGTATTTCTTTAGAGCCAAGATATTGCCTGATTGGATGTCGGACGTTGTCTGAATGAGAATAGTGCCGTCATGCAGTTTTCTTATAGCAATACTTGACTTGGCTGCACCATTTATCGCTCTTTCGAGGATAAATGAGCTGACCCATTTCATATTATCGTCATCATCCGCTCGAGACATTACCAGGAAGCGGGGCTGGGGCCTCACCCCTTCCTGGACTTTTTCCATTAAAGGTCTGGACGGCCTTACCTGTTTCCGCCTCTTATCAATATTACGGCCCTGTGAGGGCCGGGCAGTGAGTTGCCAGCAGACAGTAAAATGTCAGCTGCAACAATGGAGGTGGCCATGTCTTTTTGGGGGACAACCTGCACAATACTCGGATCACAGACCCAGGGTGACCCAGTTGGTACTACCACATATGGCCCTGTTAACCCTCCTGATGGGAAACCCCTACACGACGCTAGACATGACAACATCACGCATGGGGCATCGCCAGGAGAGAGGTCGTCGCAGCAAGTGGGTGCAAGAAAGTGCCAATTTTACGTCCGGGCCCTCATGAGCGCAACCAATCTTTTCTCAGAGTAGGGTACCCGGTTATTGTCATCCCTGAGACTCTTCTACCAAGATATTACTACCGACACACTTTCATTCAGGAGCTCAATTGCAGAGGTATTCAGTAAATGTCAGAGAAGAGCCAGGTTAGCAGCCAAGGTCGTCAACAGATGAGCCTAAAGTTTCTGTGCAGGACTGAACGGCAGGGGGAAGGGAATGGAAGAAAGAAAAAAGGAGGTGAAAGGAAAGATATAGGATGGATTTGTCCTGCAGAGAAGCCTTCATTTAAAAGTCATCTCTTAAGACAAACAGGTTACAGTGGGTCTATTCTAAATCCCATCCTGCAGGAGCACCCTATGGTTTTATTATTGTGAGTTTATTGTGAGCAATTTTTTGTCTCTATTTAATAAAAAGAATAACTAGCCGTCAGAATATTTTAAATAATTCAATTTCGAGTGGTGCTAGGAAGAAAATAGTTAGAAATGACAATTGAAAGGAAAGTGTGGCAAAATCATGTAAAACATGGACAAGAATGTGTGTCTAAAATGACAGTAATTCCAACTAGATCTTTTTCTGCAACAAATAAATGATTCTCAAAACACAGTTTTGGCATATGGGTCTTTTTTCTAGTTACCGCCTCAAATTTCATTTGTCATAATAAAAATTCACTTCTCATTATTTTTATGAAACTTTTTAAAAATTATCCTTCTTATACAAAAGCAATATTTGTGACAAAAAAAAAATGCCCACACCTGGGTATAAGATATCTTCTTTTCAAATTGAATTTTCAAGTATACCGTGTGAAATGGCACAACGCCATACACGCCACCACCATCCAAGAACAACTTGATATACACCACGTTCAAATAGGGCTCAGTGGACTACTTGGTGCCTAACAAAAAAAAAAGTTTTAAAGAGAGCAAACTTTCACTCATGGCGTCAATTTCCATTTAAAAGTGTTTACTATCTTAGAGTGTTTGTTGTGCAAGGACAGTGGCAACAGAGAAAGAAAGAGCGCGCGAAGGAATAGGAATTTTTCCTCTTTACCCCCGTGAAGTGTTATCAAGGGGAGTTTCATGCATGTGCAGCTAACGTCAAAAATAAAAGAAATAAAAGAACATTAAATGGTTGAACTATGACATGTGTAACCATGTGTATCTATCCTTTCTCCTGTGCTTCGTATCTCCAAGCCCTCCCCACAAGAAACAGTTATAAAATACCCAATACCGCATTGTGACGACACTCTTGGAAGGTGGACAGTCTAGTCATGTAAGCAATTTTCGTTTTTCGGCTTAAATTATTATATAATAATCTTTTCAAGATTCACTTTAGGCCGTGTAAATATAACTCCACTCTTCCATAAAGGTGTTTTTGTAACTTGCTGAACATTTTTTACTAGCGTGTGCCCAGGACCACTTTGTTTATTCTATGTTTTCTAGATAGTTTATCAGGTAGTTAATTGGAATTAAATATGGTTGGCCTGTTAAATTTATGTGTTACAACAAAATCTTGTTTATTTCATTCTAGGTTGGTTTTGTAAGCAGGGTTTATTATCGTTGATTAGAAAAGTCACTAATTAACATCAAGTTTTGATATCCCTTGTATTGTAGTTCTATTATTTGCGGACTCAAAGTTTGTTCAACTATGAGGGTACTATTACACTCTTGATCTATTTAACCCTGTACAGTTTGATATGTCTTAGAAGAGTTAGGAGGTGCTGTTAGTTTAGTTTTGTGTATCACTTGGAAGGATATCTCTGCTATAACAATTGCACGAGTTAAGGCCAGTCTGTGTGCACTTAGAGTGCGTGTTTAAATTTGTAAGGATATGGTGAAATGCTCCCTTGGTTGGTGGGAACCTAGCATTAGTTGCTTATACTACACTAGTTTGTGTGTTCTTTTGTGTCAAATGACGACGATGTGTACTAACCTAACACATTCTTGTCTGTTAATTACATTGTTTTGAGGTTTTGTAAATAATATATTTTGGTTATTATATCACAATGTTCCGTGCCTCCGGACATTTTAATTTTAAACCAACGATTCGGCAGCCTTTCCCAACATATTGATTATTAAGATGTCTATGTTGTTAAGAGGTTTGCTTCCAGGCTAATTGTGTATCACAATATAGTATTGTTTCTATGTCCTGTAACTTGCATCTAGTTGCTATTTAATATATATATATATACATACGCACTCTGTTTTGCTACACAGGAAGGTACATCTTCTCCTTAACTTCAAGATATCAGTATTTCATTGATAAACTTGTTCTATATTATCTTTAGGTTTGAACAAGTACTATTAAAAAAACATAGCGAGAGTTGTCTATGTTTACCTTGTTTGCTCCTAAAGCATCCCCTTCATTTTATAAACACAGATGAGAATGTTTACTATTGCTCTTTTTCTACTGTAGGCTAAGAGTTATGACATCTGCAACATTTAGGGACATTGAGGGTTGATGGACACAACGTTTACTCGGGACAGGCTGCCCTTGAATTCCCTTGTTTTATTTATTTATTTTTGCACAGGATTCACGCTTAAAAGAATTGTTTCTATTTGACTAGACTGTGTCATCCAGGTACACAGGTTTTTTTCCCTTAACCATCCATTTCAGAGAAATCCCAAGACCAGGCAGAGTGCATATTCTTGCAGTTGATGCAGAACTTAGGAGACTCACACAGTGTGTAGAGAGCATCCTGTTTGCATCTGCACGTGTCAGCTTGCCAAGGCATTGCAACTTTGTATGTCCAGATTTCTGGCACAGAAGACAGTGCAGAGTGTTGGGGATATTATGTTGAGCTATGAGGACTTGCCAACCCGCTCGGATCTCCTTTAGAAGAGTAGGAGTCGTTGAGGTGATGATATATGTACCCTCTTTCTCTTGTCCGTTCTTTCTTGTTATGATTCAGTTAACTTGGGTGACATGCTGAGGGGAAAGCTCCTCACAGATATCCTCAATGCTCACGCAGTAGAGGTCATAGCAAGTGACCACTCCCTTGCAAACATTGAGGAACCTATGATGTTCCAACTTCACCAGTAAATTATGTGAATTGCTCAACGCTATCTCAGTTATTGCCACTATGTTAGCTGTCAGACTGTAATTGATAGTCTGGATCATAATTGTGCCATCGCAAAGTTTTCTTAAAGATACGTCTGATTTTGCCACCAGAGGGGTAGCTAGGAAGTAGTGGGTCGTGGCAAAACTTCCAATAAAAGAAAGCCTCCCCCCCTCCCAAAATATCTAATGTTTATTATGTTTAATTGTATATTATAATAAATTACATTAGCATTTTTTATTGGATTTTTTTTTTTATAAATTTCATAATACAGGTCTATATTTGTTTAATAAAAGTGCTACTGGAAAGTGGAAAATAGCAATATAATCTATAGATATTGATCTGAATTGAATAAGACTATATAATAAATATTATAAACAATATAAACACTTACAGAGTCCAAAAAACATCAACATTTAAAACTCTTTCTTCTTGCTTTGATCTCTGTGAAATTGTCTTTAATTTCATCAAAGTTTTTTTGGAGATATCCTTATTCCTATCATGTTAAATATTGATTTTACAAAAAAAAATTGTATACAGTTTTCTTTGTAGAACATGAAATCATGCAAAATAAAATGACTATTGAGTTAATTTTTTTTATTGAATAGTAAAGATTTTTAAGAAACAAAAACAGCACTTCTGTCTTTTACCAAATTAATTTTGGGACGGTGGGCCCCAACTTGGTTGCGGGCCTGCAGCATTTTGCCACCTAGCCACCCTGTAGTTACGCCAATGTTTGCTGCTCCATTTATCACTCTTTCGAGGATGAATGGGCAGGCACGCTTTAGGTTTTCTTCTTCCTCTACTCGAGACATTATCAGGAAGCGGGACTGGGCCCTCACCACTTCCTGGACTTTTTTCTTAAATAGGGCTGGGCAACCATACCAGTTTCCGCCTATTTATCAATATTATAGGCCTCTGAAGGGCCCGGCAGTTTATCTGCCAGTGAGGTTTGGCAGAACAGTTCCAGAGGATAGTAAAGTGTTGGCTTTGACAATAAGGCTGGCCATGCCTTTTTGAGGACAACCTGCACAGTACTTAGATCGTAGACTCAGGGTGATCCAAGTTGGTTCTACCACATGAGGCCCTGTTAACTCTCCAGAAGAGGAGCCCCATACGACGCTAGACATGACAACCTTCGGGCGGGACATCACCAGGAGAGATGTCATCGCAGCAAGTGGGTGCAGGAAAGTGCCAATTTTATGTCCCTTACCTTGACTGATTATATTATGGCCCTAACTTATAAGCTATACCAGAGTGAAGGGGTGGCCATCCCGTGGACTGCTAATACATTTTGAATGGCCTGCCATAGGCTGACCGCTGTGTAAAAGGAGTAGTGGAGGGGGAATCCAGGTACCTGTCCGGGTACCCGTCATTTGGCCTAAAAGGCATTTGGCCTAAAGTGTAGGCTAAACGCCTTTAGGCCAAATGCCTTTTAGGCCAAATGCCTTTAGGCCAAATGCCTTTTAGGCCAAATGCCTTTTAGGCCAAATGCCTTTAGGCCAAATGACTTTAGGCCAAACGCCTTTTAGGCCAAATGCCTTTTAGGCCAAACGACTTTTTGTAAAGTTAATTTTTAGACCATTTATTAAAATATGTTTTGCTGTCTCCGGAAACATTCGTTAAGATTTGTAGTGATGCTAATAGATGGCGAGGTGTGTAGTGTTTAGTTAAATAGTATATACTACCGTTTCAAAATATATTAGTTTTTTCTCAATTTACTACTTCCCAAGGTATAGCAGCACGTCCA
>JBCFYV010004701.1:0-55239 GCA_039000515.1 Timema cristinae
CAAAATACAAAATAACGGTACAAAAATAATGCATAAACATTAGATAAAGCTATTTTTTTAGTTTTTATACGAAAAAACGGGCCTTGAAATTTCTGGTATAACGGGGGCTACACCAAAACGTTTGATTTCTTTAAAACTTGATATTTAGATGTGATATGGTCATCAACCACAAAAAAAATCGTAAATTTTGGGGTTCAGACCCTTAAATTTAAAAGTATTTTACTGATGACCGTTTTTTTTGAAATTTTAAAAAATGGTTACAAATGTTTTTTTAAAAATTGATATTTTAGGAGTTTTTTAACACTCTAAATAAATTGTTTCCCTTGTTTTTAAGAAAACCCTTTTTAAATTTTAAAATAGCTTACTAAGGGATTGATTTGGGAAAAATTTTTCAAAAAAGTCCGTAGCGATTTGTTCAAAGGTATCACGACCTAAAAATATTTTTTTCTAAAAAAATCATATTTTTGATATTAATTTACCGTAAAAAAGAATTACATTTTTATTTGGGGTTTTTTTACAAATGGCAAACAAATTTTTTCATTTTTAAAAAGAATCTCAAAGAAATAATTTATTTGGGGGATTTTAACGTGGAATACTGAATCTAAAAATTATATCACCAAACGGAATTTCTATGAGCGAAGCAAAAGGGGTTTTACCAATTTTGGCAGGAAAACCCTTTTTTCAATCCTTCCGGGGTTCTTTAATATGCCACAATCGACAAACCCTGAGGGCTTTACTTCTCCTCCGATGTAATTTTGTCCGCTCAAGAAAAACCCATTGACCTTTGGGGGTTTGAGCCCCGAACACATGACTCGAGGCGACACTTTACTCCCAAGACCACCATTAAAAATTTGATTATAAAAATAATTTTTTTATAGTAAAAAACCCCTTAAAAGGATATAAATTTTGTTAAAAACAATAAACTGAAATGAAAAGTGTGTATTATTGTGTCGTACCATTTATTTTAAAACCCTTTAAACTATCAAATGTATCGAAGAGAAATAATCCACAAAAAACTTCCCAAGTTTTAGAGAAATCTAAAAACCTTGTAAGATAGGACGGGCCCCAGGTTGTTTACCCTCTAGGGAGAGTAAATAAAATAAAAAGAAGGTTCAACCCCCCGGGGCTGGATCCACCTTATTTAAACTGGGGAACATACATAGCTTGTTTTAGGAAATTGATTCAATAAGGACAACCCCCTCTTCTTTTTTTTTTTAAAATAAAAGACCATTTCTCCACGCCCACATACACAAAAAAAAATTTTGATTTGTTATGTCCTTGGGTAGGGGACAATTGTTGAGGTCCACATAACCACCCCTAACACATTACGGGGCCCTTTACTTATAACCATTTCACAAACACATTAGGAAAGGGTCAATATGTAAGAGAGAAGAAAACAACCCTCAACTTCAAGGTTTGCTACTTTTTTATTACCCGCCTCGGTGACATAGTTGGCAAGCCCCTTGTCGTGTTGAGCTCGACGCTAGGAGGGGAGATCGAGTTCGAATCTCGTGGGTGAACGGGGGGGGGTTTTTCCTAAAGGGGTTTTCCCCACTCCCCCTTTCCACGCAAAGGGGGTTCACTACCTTATTAAACCCTTCCCCAATTCCTAACCCTTTTAACGAATTTAAAAACTTAAAGGTATAACCCAAAGGGGTAGTAAGACCGTGCTAAATATTATTATTTTTTACTATTTTTTTAATACAAACATCTGTATTTTTCAGAAGACTTTACCTTTTTTTTTTCTAAAATTTTTTTAAAAGCAGTTTGTGCCATTTTTTTTTCTTCAAAGATCTATTTCTAAATGAAACCCTAATGGATCTACTTTCAGTAAATTTTTGTGTTAAAAACACATAGCGTTTATTGCACTGTAATGACGGGAATATTTTAGGGGAAAACAAGGGAAATATGGTGAATCAAAATTTCCATGTTATTTATTTAGTTTTTTTTACACCACATATTACTCCCTTTTTTTGGGGTTTTATGCTTAATACAATTTATGTAAGGGGTTAGGAATTGAGAAAGTTGAATTTAGGGGAAAAAACCCCCATTTGCGGGGAGCGAGCGGAAAACCTTTCGGGAAAAAAAAACCCCATTTCACACGACGATATTCAACCTCGATTTTCCCCACCCTTAACAATTTAACCAACACGAAACTAGCGCAAAGCAACTACGCCACCCAGGCAGTTTTAAAAAATTTAAAGCAGGATTTTGATGTTTTTAAAACATCATGTAATATTACAATGAAAATAAAAAATAAATCAACAAATCCTTTAAAAACTTTAAAAAGTAAATAATAAAAAAGCATTGCATATAGTAATTGCAATCCCCATCTTGACATAATTTTTAAAGTTGGTTAACCTTTTTTTTTCCCCCAAATTTCTCTTTTCTCTAGATACTTAATAACCAAACATATTTTTAACGTATTCCGGCGGCCACTTAGAGCAGCCTTTTTTTAAAATAGAGTACTTAAAAAATTAGTTTTCAGCTTTAATTCAAAATTGGCCAATAAATTTTCGTGTTGGTGTTTAGAATGGGATATTTGACCTTGATGGGAAATCTAACCCTTACAGGGCCCAATGTTTAAAGGGAAGATGGGGGGGGGTGATTTTTTGTGTTCGAAACAGGGTTTAGTTCTTCATTTCCCCTTTTTCCCTTTTATGGAATTTTGAAATTAAATTCAAAAATTTCACAAGTATTTCAGTATTTAGTTCGTTTTTTTTGATAAAATTCCCTGTATTTTACCCACTAATTACCCCCAACTTCTCTAAACCAATTTTCACGATTTGAAAAGCACAAAATAAATTTTCTAACTTTGGTTTTAAAACCCCTCCCTTTTAACAAATGGTTAAGGGGGGGGTTAAAAAAAATTTTTTTAGAGGAATTTTGGGTTCGATTTGGCTAGCGTGGACAAATTTTAAATGTATAAGGTTTATTAAATATTTTAAGGCTATGGCTGAGATTCCAAAGCTGTACTACTGAAAGGTTTAGAACAACTTAAAAAAGACCATTTAACCAACTTTCCCTAAGAGTATTTTAGAACCCGAGAAAATTTAAATTTTTTTTGAAATTTTTTAAAGAAAAATTTTATTTGGATAAAATCAATAAAATTTGCCCCGTAGATTACCACTTGCCTATGGGTAGGGATGCGGGGGTTGAAATCTCTCCACATCATATCCAGTTTAATCGAAGTGCCCTAAGCTGGGGCCCCACCGAAGCGGGTCTATAAAGCAAAAACAGAAATAATTTAAAATGATGAACGACTCCACAAACCATTAAACACCTTAAAAAATCTGACGACATGCAATTTAAATTGGCACACGCTCTCAAAAGGGAATCATCATTCATCGGGCCTCTGCCCGAGTCTAAAGTTTTATCCGCACTCGGGGACCACGTGTGCTGCACGGCCGCTTAACTCGAGGTGGGGCTGATGAAAACACCCCGCTACAATTTCCGTCTGAACCTTCATGACGTCTGTTTGACAGAGTCACTTAAACGTCCTTTTTTTAGGGGGGAAAGGGGTTACAACCTTTCTGCCATAAATACGGGTTTTGGCAATGTTTTCTCTTGCAGGTTTCCTTTCTTAAATTCCCTGCTAACTTTTTACATGACTTAAAATGTGACATTGACTATCACGATCGGGATCATACTAACGCATGGTTTAGCAACCTATAGTAAAACCAAGTTCAATACATTCCTATTTTCAGGGGAAGGAGCTTTAAAAAATACTCTTTTTTTTGGGGCCAAGATTGATTACAATTACTGTATTACAAGTGCTATTTTTAAAAGTTTTGATATACTAAATTGAAAAAAAGCAAATCAATGACTTGACACAAAATACTGAAAGAAAATTTTGTTCACTTCTTTTCAGATGAGCCCCCCAAAAAAAATTGACTATCCCAAACCGGGGGCACGCATAGTATGTTTTTGGTAGAATAACGTAGAAGTTTTTTTACTAAAGTTACTAAAAAAATTTTAAAAACTTTCTATTCTGTCAATCTAACTCCCTTTTCATCTTTACCTAAAAACCCTATTTTTAACCCAAAAAAAAAGCGGGAAAGAAAACTATAAACTTCTTATCTAAAAGTAAAGGGAAACCACTGATTGTTCTAAAATGTTTTAAAATTTTTCTTTTGGGGACTTATAAAAAAATTACTGTATTTTTTAAAAGGAAGGCTAAATCTAACTCCCCATTTTTTCACTTATTTTTATTTTGATAAAACAAAATATTATGATTGATATGGGAAAAATAGTCTGTCGGAATTTTTCAATTTTATTTTGGCATAACCATATTTTGAAATAATGCATCCTAGAATAAAAATTGGCATTATAGAAAACGACTTTCAAGAAATTTCTCACTTATCGTGGGGTCCTTTTAAAGGGTCAGAAATTTTTTAACGATTCATCATTTAACACCCCAAAATTAGTGCAAGCCCTTAAAAAAAAATGCATCTGCGGGAAAAAATGAGCGGATGATTCAAAACAAACGATCCCGCGGGATGATTAATACTTTAGAAGGAGAGGAAAGAGGGGGGGGGGCAATGGTAATTTAGTCCCCGAGTAGTGATTGATTCGCATGTCAAAAAGGGTTTGTAATTTGATATGAAGTGACAGACAGACGACAGAACCCCAAGAAAGTTTTTCATGTAATCAAAGTGTTACCCCCCCAACTGAAACCCCAATGGACGGGGTGCAGCCGGTACAGCTATCGGCAACGAGGCCAGAGTCAGATACCAGACTTTAAGTACGCTGCCGTTTTCCAAAATTTTTGGCTTTCAGTCCAACTTTCATATAAAAATCTTTAGTATAGTACTACTGTGGTTTCCGGTCAAATAAAACCTTTTACAAGCTTTTATGTTATTTTATAGTATTGAAAATAATAAAAATATCAAAAGGTTAGAGCTAAGTTTCCATGATTTGACGTATGAATGCAAGCTAAGCTTTTCACCTTTCAAAAAAAACTCATATTAAAATTGTTTTTAGTGCTTCCATTTTACTGCCCATCCGCATCCGTAAAATACGATGATATAGTGATAATGAGGTCTTTTTTAGAAAAGTGTCCGAATTTGTTTGGGTGGATAAATACAGGGGACGTGGGGAGGAATCTGGAGTCAGAACAAACCCCTCAATAAATCCCCGGGGATTCGCACCCAAACCTTTCCCTAATTTACATAAAAGGGGTTCCGACACCTAACCCCCGTTGATACGTGTTTTTTACGACAAAGGGGTGGGGTTCGTTTCCCGATGGGGCCAAAAATTTATAATTGATAAAATGTGGGTTAACCCTTTCACAGTGATAACTAAAGGGCCGGGGGTTAGAGTTGGTCTTTTCAAATTTTTAATTTATTTTATGATTTTGTTTGATTTATCATCGTTCAAAACGGCACGTATAAATGAAATAAAAAATTATATATAAGGCAAAATTGGCCCAATGTCCGCAGGCCCCTAGATAGATGAGGATTAGGCCTACTTTTTCCCCCAATGGAAATTCAAGTGAACTTACAAAAAAAAAAAAAAAAATTACTCGAGAAAAGTTAAAAACAAAGTGGGAAAACATCGGTATCAACTCCACCTTTCCGGGTCTTTTGCCAAACAAGCAAGTTAATAATAAATTTTACACCGCGTTTATATAGTTTGGGTTATACCTTTTAATACTAATTACCTAATGGATTAGGAATGGGAGGTTGAATTAAGGGAAATGAACCGCATTTTCTTGGGGGATGGAAAAACCCTTAGGAAAAACCCCCCCCCGTTCCCTCGACCGAGATTTTAAACCTCGATCTCCCCGTCCCCCCAGCAGTCGAGCTCAATACACCCAGCGCGTTAGCCAACTACGCCACCCAGCGGTAAAAAAGCTAGTTCACACCTATAGACCAAATTTTTTTACGAAAGGATGTATCTGACTCTAGAAAACTTAAAGACTACTTTCACGTATTTATACCAGGTCTGGATTTGCAGATTTTACTGTTGAATATTATATAAACCTTAGAAATAAAAAACAAATAAAGTAAAATTTTTTCAAAGCAGACGCAAAAAAGTTTTATTTTCTAAAAGGTTTCCAAAAAGTTAATTTTGTAACAAAATTAAGGTATATATTGTCGGTTTTTAAATTCTCAGAAAATATTTGCAAGTTGTTTCAAATTGTCAAATTTTAAAAAACTAGGGCCCAAATTTTGGGAAAAGTTTTCAATTTTAAAAAATTTATTGTTGAGAGGAGGCGCATTGGGGGGGGGTTTTCCCAATTTTTTTTTCCCCTATTTTTTTTTTTAGCACCGCGTCCTACTACCCTTCGGGGTATACTCCAATGTACTAATTACATAGTGATTTTAGGAATTAAAAGAATATCTTAAAACGTGATCACTTTTCATGGAGGGAGAGTTGAAAATCATTTTTGGAGAAAAAAACAACCAAGTACAAAACCCGGAGACGAACCTCGATCTTTTCGTCAACGACGGGCTAGTTTCTGGGGGAAATAGCACCTTTGACCAGCGGCCATCAAGCTATCTCCTAGATGAAAGAATGCAATTCCACTAAGCTACGATTTTTTATTTTTAAATTTTTTATGACATTTAATACAAAATAATAACAATAATAATAATGACATAATTAAATGATATATTTTTTTTAATGACAACAATATATAAATCTAAGCAGTGTTATAAAAATGGGGTGAAATGAAGATGGAAAGGTAGAGCGTCACAAGTTAAATTTAAACAAAACAATAGACTTAGATTTTGGGTTTTACTTTAATTGTAATACTTTAAATTTTAAGTAATATTTTATGATTTTTACTAAATTTTAAATTTCAAGAAAAGACAAGACCCTCATTTAATAATGTATTATTTATTTGATATACTTAAAGTGCAATTTTTGGGGCAGATTTTAGAGCCCAAAACATAATTTTTTTATGAGTGAGAGCGAAAGGGGTACCAATTTTCAATAAATTTCCCGGGTTCTTTACATGCCACAATCCAAAAGGACGGGGGACTTTGATTCCCCCCCGAAATATTTGTGCTATGAAAATTTTAACATTTTTTTATGGGAGGAAGACCCGTGAATTAAGTTTGTAAAGTAGACAAAATCAAAAGTTTTTTCTGAAACTTGATTTCGAACGTTAGAGGGTTTTATAAATTTTTGACATATTGTAAGGGGGACCATTTTTAAAATCTCCTCAGCATCGCGGGATTTCTTTAAACTTTTTAAATAAAGAAATTCTTGTACACATTCAAGCAAACAGCTGTAACAGCATTTTTCACTGACTCGAACAAAGTGTTTTTACACAAATTCAAGCAAACATCTGTACAGCATTTTTACCGAATCAAGGAACATTTCTCCCAAAATCAAAGCAATGTAATTGCAAAAAATTTATTAGCTGGTTAAGATGACTTTTTTCTAAATAAAATGGGTTTTACTTTTAGGAAAAAATGAACCTTTAACTTGAATTTTTGATGTTAGGGGTGGAGGAAGGGGGAATTAAAGACTAAAGGGGTTTTGCACCACCCTGATTCGACAATTACATTTATATTTAGTAGGGGGTTTAACGACGATAGAATCATCGCGGGAAAAGGAGGAAAAGGGGGGGGTAAAATTGTTTAAAAAACTGCCTTCAAAGAAAAAATTGGACATTTTTTTAATAAAATTGAATTACTTTGATATGGGTTTTTTAACGCGAAATTTTCGAACCAGGGCACAAAAAATAAAAAATATAGGAAATACTCTGAACAAAAACCCAGCTTTATCATCTGGTATTTAAAATTTTATAGCAGGGAAAACCCAAATTTTTATTTTTTTTTCACTTAGCACCCGCTTACTCCCTTTTGGGTTACACCTATGTACTGAACTAAAGAGATTTTTAGGGACTAGGATACATATTTAAGAAAGTTACCGCATTTTCATTGAGGAGAGAGAGGGGGAGAGTTAGAACACATTTTTGTAAAAACCCCATCAACCCCGGCCCCAATTTTAACTTTGATGTCCCCCTCCTTGGGGAGCTAGTCTACTTCGAGAGTAGTGCGTTAGACCAAAGCGGCCGCCGAAAAGGTAAAGAAGTATATAAAAAATAAATATCTTCCCCCAGCAGCCCACTAACCGAACAAGGGGAAAAGCGAGTTAAGGGGAATTTGGCAGTTTTTTAACAAAATTTTTTTACCCGAAGTAAATAAAATATTGCTTTATACAAACATATAATTTTAATTTTTTTTTTAGAACGTGTATCAAAAGTAATTGTTGAATATTTTCCATAACAAGCGTCATTTAAAGAGAAACTTTTTAAATAAGAAAAAAGTTTTCTTAAAACAGGGCCCCTCAACAGAAAATTTAAGAACGTTATTTCACTAGTTAAGAAAATTTAATTCTTTTTCTACCGAGAAATATTTTATTTATTTTGACAAAATATAGTTTTTTATATAAAAGCCAAAAACATTGCCATTAACCGCGACCCCCTTCATCCCCAGATTAACAAGCGTTTAACCCCTTTAAACCCTTTTTCCTCAGACCCCCTGGTGGCGTAGTTTGGGTAACGCGCTTGTCGTGTTAGCTCGACGTTTTAGGACGGGGGGAACGAGTTCGAACTCGGGCGGGGGGACCTGGGGGTGGTTTTTTTCCTAAAGGTTTCCACCTCCCTCCACCAAATGCGGTTCACTTCCTCTAATTCAACTCCCCAAACCCTTATCCCCTTCAATTAGTAATTAAAAGCGATAACCCCAATGGGTATAAGACGCGGGGCAAAATTTTTATTTTTATTTTTACTTTGCCTAGGACGGTAGACTTTACTAAGTGTGGTAGCAAAATAAAAGGGCGTCCAAAAAATTTCAGAGGTTCTAGACATCTTGTATTAAAAACTTTCACAAAAAATCGATGTTAACGCACCTTTTTCTCCCAAAACATTTTGTAATGTTGCAATAGATACGATAAAAATTCATCAAACCCAGAAACTTGGGAAAAAGGGCGTAAAACAGTGCTAAACTATCCTTCATTTTCCCAACCCCCAAAAACTCTCCTCAAAAATTGACAACACACGTAAACCATGTACTTACGGGCCCTCAAAAATCTTCTCTTTTCCAATAAACATCGAAGTGAATCTGGGAAGGGCGTTCAAAAAGTTTGCCCTTTTTAAAAAGTTTTCGCCCAACGAAATGTTTCGGGAAAATTTTCAAAAATAAGAAAGCTTTAATAAGGGAAGAAACGAAATTTCGATAGCTCATTAATCTAAATGAAACTTTCTTTTAACTTAATTCAAAAATATTTAGTGCTAAATAAAATTTCAGTTTTTTTGTCGAGAAGTTCTATTCGCCAAATATGAACCAGAATATATACACAGTTATTCCACATAAAATAAATTTTGGGTTTTTTTTTTTTGAGTTCTTCCTATTTCAAATAACTAAATTAAACTAACAAACTTTTAAATAAAACGACATTAATTAGGAAACCCCTTTAAGTCCTTTTGGGACATATTGATTTAGGTAAGTTAATTTGTAAATGTAGCGGGGACACACGTTTTAAGTAATGTTATATTTGGGAAATGAGGGGAACACTTTTTGGAATAAAAAAAACTTTTACTTTTTAGATCCAAACATGCAAAAAATAAAAGAGAAAACTTTACAATCCCGATTGAGGATGAAAGGTTCTGACAACATAGGTTACATTTAAAAGTATCCATGAATCCAATTAAGATAAAATTTTAAATCAACATTTAAATTAGATTTTTGACCATTCGAACTATTTTTAAAAAGTTCGGCCATGATTTTAGGTGATTTTGGGTTTTTTTCGTAACACAAAATCAAAATTTACTCCCCAAATCTTTTTCAAATTTAAAAAATCAACTACAAGAACCTCCTCGGTCGAGTTTCAAAGCGCTAGTTTCGTGTAAGCCGACGCCCTGGGCGGAGATCGGGTTTAAATCTCGGTCGGGGGAACGGGGGAATGGGGGGGTTTTTTTAAATGGTTTTCCACTCTCCCCCACGCAAAGTGGGGGTACTTTTTCTTTAAAAAACCTACTAATCCCCAACACATTTGCGTAATTTGTACATAACGCTAACCCGCGGGGATAAACGGCGTGACAGTAAAGTAAGAGTCGCCAGTGCAACGTTTACTTGAAGTGTCCCCTAGTTTTTCCAATCAGTTTCGAACAACGCCAAAACGTTAAACATTCAGTACTCATTTGTTCATTTAGAGTGGCAAACACTGTCTTCAAATTTAAAGTCTTTCACGTAGAATTTTTTTCTGAAAGGGGTTTTTTCCCCACCAAAATAATTATATATAGGGGTATTGGTAGGGAAAAAAAAACCTTTCAGAATAAACCTTTCCGTGAAGGGGTAATTCGTATCAAGAATTGGGGGATGTTTATACCGTTATTTTTTACGCCAAGAACCTCTATTTCACCACTTTAAAGACAATTTTTAATATTAAATTTTTACACCGTGCTACTACCCTTTCCTTATAAAAGCATTACGCTAATTTAATGATAGGGTGATGTTTAAAGAAATGAAGCCTACATTTTAAAGTGAACCGAACCACGGGGAAGCCGCCACTCCCCCCATTCACAAGATGTCTTGCAGGGTAAGGAAAGGTTTGGTAACAATAAATCTTGCCGACCGAGATTGAACCCCCCCGCCACCAGAAGTCTGACACCTTTCCCCTAACCATCGGGTCACCTAAACAAAAGACAATCCTTTTAAATACAAATTTTTCACTTTGTAAAATTTTTTTTTTCAAACAAAAAAACATTAATTTGCTTTTTTTTAATCGCATTTTTTAAGTTACGTTAAACTTAAGAAGTAGTCCCACCAATATTGTTTCTAAAACTTATTTTAATTTTAATGGATTTAATGAAAAACTGCAAGCAAAAAATACATCTTTTTTGCGTGCTGATGGCTTTTTCCGGATACTCTTTGGAAGAAAATCAAACCAAGGCCAAAAGTGTTTAGTATTTTTGTTCTTTCTTTTTAGGGGAAAATAATATCCCCAGGAGCATGTATACATAGGACTAAGATTAATTAAGATCCTTTGATTGGGGACACACTAATACATTAAATACACCACAATCTTGAGGTAAAAATGTTCACGATTACAAAATTTCTCTTTTTAAAGGGTAAAATTACTCAAAAAAAAAGGACGCGATTCAAACTAAAAACATAAGCAATCCCCCCTTTCTTTTTGGGTTTCCATATTTTTGAAAATTGACCTGTTTTAAGCTTGATACAAAATTTTCTTTTCATGAAAGGAAGGGGATATCTTTACAAACACTTTTTTTGAGATATTTTCAAAACAATTTATTTTGGGGTTAAAGGAAAAAAGTACATCCGTAGTTCAATTTTAAAGGGTATGCGAAAAAAGAAAAATTCGATATAAATTGTTGCAATTTTCTTTATAATGTGTTTTTAAAAGAAAGTGTCATTACAATTTATGGTCATTTTTTTAATTTATACATAAAATTATAACATACGTATTTACACTACTAAAGGTGCTCTACATGCTGAAAAACTACTTTTTCATATCGTGGACTATACGCCAGTTCTTCAAAGGTTTTTGAACCATAAAAAGAACATACAGAAAAAATATTGTCGCTAAATTGGTCAAACCCCTTCTCACTGTCGGTTTTTTAAACCATCAGGACAATCTCTTGGGAAAAATTTTGCTCAACTCATTTTGAAAATTTCCAAAAAAAGCCCCGCAGGAAGTTTTTCTTCCAATATTAAAAAGGGCTGTATATGGTCTTTTGCAAAAAACAAAAACGCGCTTGTATTTGATTCGTCATCGTAAATATTATTATTTTTATATTTTTATTATTTTTATTATTATTTTTATTATTAGCACCGCTCTTACTACCCGTTCGGTTATACCATTTACCAAATTTGGAAATGGTAGGGTGAATGGAGACGAAATAAGCCCCTACATTTAACGGGGGATCCGAACCACGGCGGGGGCTGGCATTCCACATATTCAAAATGTTTTTCAAGGTAAGGGAGGTTTTGGAATCAAAAAATCTTCCCGGCCCGGGGATAAAACCTCACCCTCATCAGGAGGTTCAACCTTTCCCCCTAGACCACCGGGTCACCCTGCATTTAAAAAAGTTAACTTGTTGCTCGATCCCCCCAACCTTTAAAAGGGGTGCCCGGCCAAACTATTTAAATTTCTGATTTTCCTTTTTTTCCAAGCCAATTTTAAACCTTTCATTCAAAATATACTCGAAACTTATTTTTTATGATCCAGCTTGTAAAAAATTTTTTTAAACATTTTTAAATTGATTACCTATAAAGGGGGCTAAAGGGATGTAGTTCAAACCCGGGGGCTATTGGTAGTGCGATCTACGCTAATTTTTCAGGAATCTTTTTGGATACATTAAAAAAACCCCTTTCACTAGTACATTTAAAATTTTTTTCGAGACAATTATTTTTTAGTAATTCTTCCTAATGTATTGGATTTCCCACACCTGCGCAAGCCTTTTCTCAACTTTGGCTAAATACACCGGAAGGGTGTTAGGACGACCCTAACACATAAACTTTGAAAATCACGGAAGGAAAAATTTAATTCTACTTTGTAAATACCAACTCGTGAAGGTGGTTAATGACCTGCACGATTTTAAGGGCCCCGGGGTTCGTTTCCTGGGGGTACTTTGGGTATTTTTCCTGAAAGTAATTACCCCAAGGGGAACCCCGGGTTTTGATGGTTATTTAAAGCAGATTTATGTTTCCCCATTTTCCCCCACCCTCTATTCAAAATCACATCCCCATCTCTTTGGGGGACAGGGGAAGTGTCTCCATGGAAAGGAGTACGATTAAAAAACATCCGGGTTTCTCTGGACAAGGTACATTAAACTGCTAATTTTTACACACGGGCTAGGGATGTGTAGCCCAACCGTAAATACTAAAACATTGTAAATAAAGTCGTATTTTTTTTTTTCTTTAGTGAATATGGGGAAACACCAGAAAATTTTTTAAATTTCCCTTACTTTTCCCCGTTTTTCCCGATCGTGGGCACCTCCCATTAAAAACAAACTTATTATCTGAATGTTGGCCCCCCCCGGAGCGGGGTCAAATTGTCCTTAAACCAACACGCCCCTCTCAAAGAGTCTCAACCCCCCGCAAGGGCGGAATAAAACCCCGCTAACCCTAATACCCCGGGGTAGAGACTGAGGAAAGTTTGTATGTAGAGCCTGGGGGTTCTGCGCGCGCGCGCGCG
Organism: Timema cristinae; assembly: GCA_039000515.1. Lineage (NCBI taxonomy): Eukaryota > Metazoa > Arthropoda > Insecta > Phasmatodea > Timematidae > Timema > Timema cristinae. The sequence goes on from JBCFYV010004701.1 coordinate 13,180, forward strand.
TGTGTTTGTTAAGATGTTTCGGTGGGTATCCATTACCCCTCGCAGTAGCGCAACAGGGGGGACACAAGGGGTTTTCCGCTACATCAGTTTTTTAGGAGCTTTTACCTCACCTTCAAGATAAAAACCCCCCTAAATAAATAACCTCCGGTTCCCCGTTGGCAAGTTTATCTGCCATCGTATGACCGAGGGGGGGATGGGGGAAAAGGGGGGGGCGGGGTTCGGGTCCAAGGGGGCCTTGCCACCACGTCGTCTCACTTCCTCCCCTCCAACACTGGAAGAAAGGGCAATCCAACTGGGACCTCGACGGCCCATGCTCTCTTTTCCCATCTACTTCCCTCCCTCCCAAAATTTTTCGCCAGGCACGGGGGCTGACAGGGAGGCTGCTTCGGGGTCCCAAAACCCGTTTTAATCGGGGTGACTTCAACGCAAAGCCCCCTTTCATGGGCTCAAAGGATTATTCCTCCGCGGTTTTGCCCCGACGTCATAGACTACAGGGCCTGGTGGCCCCGGGGGCCTCCCCCCCTACCCATTTCCCTTTTTCAACCCCGGCTATCTCCCCGGACTCCTAATTTCTTTGTCTCCAGGGGGGATCAGAAGGCGGTTAGTGCGAAGTCTCTAGCTGACTAGACTCGATCACAACCCCGTTCTCGTAACCGGGGGAGCCGGGGGTGTCCTTCATAGACCCCCCCAAAAAAACCCACCAAAAAGCGCACTGACTGGGACGTTTACGAATGTGTTGAGAGGGGGGTTGGGACCCCCCCTACCTTTTCGAACAGCAGCGAAATCGACGCGGTGCGGATTCATAACTTCCCCCTCAAAGGGGTCGCTCAACTCCGACCCCGAGGCCCCCAAAAGGGGGCGCCACAGCTTCTTCCCCCGTTTCTATCCTCAGCACCCCGGAGAAAAATCGGCTGAGGAAGCTTGGCAAATCTCGAGGGACCCGGTAGAAAGGCCAACGGACCGAAAGTCCTGGGGTTCGGAGATGGTCCAAAATCCCGGGAACATGTCGGGGGGACAAGTTTGAAGCCGTCGTGCAGGACAGGCCCTTGGGGAAAAGACGGGGAACTTGATGCGGGTCCCCGCACCAAAGGCCCCTATTTGATCGCAAGGGGGTGGCCAACCCACCGGGAAAGGCCGATGCTCTCGCTGAGCACTTAAGCGCAATTTTACCGACTGAAAAACCCCGCAGACCCGGTGCCTTGCCACGGGCCGGCATTAGCGCGGTCTCGAACAACCCTTGGAGAACCCGAACCCAGGGGGACAAAATGCACGGGCGATACCCGCTCTAAGACAAAACAAGGCCCCGGGATCCGACGGTTCATAACGGGGTCCTCAGAAGCTGCCCTTGAGCGTTTAACTTCCTTGTGGATTATTCAACCCGTCCTTTCCTGAGTCCCCCCCCGAGCCGGGAACTGCCAACGTCCCTCTTTAAAAAACCGGTAAGGACCCCACTAGCTTCCCCTACCGCCGATCAGCTTGCCGACTGTCGGGGGCAATTTTTCAAAGAATAATAATGACAGACTGCCCGACATGTTTCGCAGGGGCATCTTGGTGGACACAGTTCGGCTTTCGGGCGGGGACACGCACGTCTCATCAAAATTGTCCGGGCCGTGAACAGTTACAGGAACTTAAAAATCAAAAGGGTGACTGGGGCCCGCTTTTTGACGTGCAAAGGCCTTTGACCGGTTTGGGACGAGGTCTCCCCTTTTTAAACTCCCCTCCCTAACCCGCCCCCTTCTACCTATTAAGTTGTTCAACAATCTTTTTTCCCTCGCACCTTTTCCCCTACCCTTGGAACGCCCCTCCCAAATCAAAGCATCCGGGGTGGAGTGCCGCGGGTTTCCCTGGTGGCCCGCTCTCTTTTATCTCTATGTGAACGACATTTTAAAATCCCCCCGCACCCAGTTGGCCTGTATGCGAGACACGGCTCTATACGGGGTCGTGCGAGGGCAGCTGGTGAGAGGCGACTCCAACGCACCCCGACGCAGTTTTGGGGGTGCTGACAACCGGAGAACAAGTATTAAAAGTGGGGAAGAGCACGCAATGCCTTTACATGAAAAGAAAGTACTCAGGGGCCCGGGTCACTCCGCTTTCGGAGAACAGATCAATGGGGACAGTTTAAGACCTGGGACTTTCGCTGGACAAAAACTACCTGGGATACACTGCAACGAAAACCAACAAGGAGGGAAACTGGGGGTCCTAGGGCCCACTGCTTAACAGGGTCGCCTGTCTACAAGGAACGGTCTGACGCTGTACAACATTGCTCAGCCGATCCCACTATGCGTGTCCCCCCTTGGGTCCCTGGGGGGACCGTATATAGGGGGGATCAGGCGTTCCAAGCGTATTCTGAGGGCATTGTGGGCGACCTTGGTATGTCCGAATGAACCTTCTCGTGACCTGGGTAGCCTACCATCAAGGCCACTTTCCGGAAACTGGCGCATCTTTCTACGCTAGACTTCCCGGCCACCAATCCTCTACCCGGGGGTTGGGAACACGTCATCGACCCTGGGGGGTGCCATCGACGTCCCAAAAACCCCGCCGGGTAAGCGAGATGTGTCAACAGGTTTTTGGGGGGCTCTCACCCAGCCCCCCATAGAGTAGTTCTCCGCACGAACTCTAAAAAAACCCTTCCCCGGTTCTCAATTTTTTTACCCCCCTTTTTACCCCAATAACTAATATTTTGTAATCTCTGTTTCTTTGTTTCAAACTTCGCGAAACGCGACAACCCCGTTCTAATTTTGAAAACCCACACGTGTGCCCAATTTGGGTGGGTACGTGTTGGAACTTGCTCTCTGCTCCCCTCTGGAAAGAAACGGAGCATCCTTTTTGTCTGTGTCTGTCTGTCTGTGTCTATAACCCCGATTTTGAAATCGGGGAACGTTAAATAGTATTCGGTTCAAAAAATATAATTCTGACAAAAGGGGGAATTCCGTTATGAACCGCTGTGCATCTACCGGGCGGTTTTTTCTTAAGTAATATTTATATTAATATTAAAAATATATATCCAAAAAAAAATTACCATTTAGAAATTCAACACCCGGGTCAAAAATTTAAACATTATAGCGAAAAACATTTACCTCGGGGACAAATTTTAAAAAATTTTTGAAAAAATTTTCAAAATTTTTATTAATATAAAGATTTTTTCTATATTTTTGAAGCAAAAAAAAGTGTTCCCGGGTAGCCGCAATGTTTGCGATTGTTACCTCACCCAAAGGGGGTACTTTCTTCTATTTGAAACAAATTTTTAAAATTATTCAAGTGACCTGCAGAAATTTTTCACAAGTGATGTAAAAGAAAACTCAAAGTATATAAAACACCTTCTTTTTTTTGGTTTAAAAATTGAAGAGATTCCCAATTTATTGAGTTTTAAGTAAGCAATATTTTTTAATTTAAAAATTTATTTTTATTTGAAAATTTCCTTTTTTGGGAACTTAAAACTTTTGTTTTTACCGCTGGGCGTCCTACATCTGTAGTCACAGGGACAAGGGTCAATAGGGCCCATGTCCCCTTTCTGGGCCCTGGAATTCGGGGCCGGACCCCACCCGATTTATTAGATTTTTTCATAAAAAAAAAAAAAAGCTTTCCATTCTCCCTCCCCGAGATTTAGATACATTTTTTTTAGATTTTACTTTCTACCCTATCTCTTATGTAATAAACGGAAGATTAACGGTAGTAAGACGCGATTAAAAAAATTCGTCTGGGATAACACACGTTGGTAGGAGCGAGAAGTAAATTAAAAGAGCTCCCCCGCTTTGCGTAAAGAAAAAATGACAAACCATCGGGGAAAAAAATTTCAGCACACCCGTCAAAATCGATTTTACAAATAACTGATTTTTAGTGGAAGTGGAAGAGTTTTAAAGAAATAAATATTGAAAGAAGACTTGAGTAAGCATTAAACTATAAAAAAAATTACTTCATTGGAATAAATATTCCCCCCCATCAACCCCCCCCCTCGGTGGGTATTAGCTAACGCCTAGTCGTTTAAGCCGACTGCCAAGGGCGGGGGGGGCAGTTTAAATCCGTTGGGGGAACTGGGTTTTTTTTCCAAAGGGTTTTCCACTCTCCCCCCACGCAAATCGGGGTTTACTTCCTCTAAAATTTAACTTCCCAATTCCCAACAATTAGCGTAATTAGTACTTAAGCGTACAACCCAACGGGTAGTAAGACGATGTGGGAAATAAATAAAAACGCTCACTCTTTTGGGCTAATTGCCCATAAAGGAGAACGAGTTCAAATCCAGGGTTGGGATGTCTGTAGGTTTTTTTTTTCAAAGGTTTCACCACTCTCCCTCCAGCAAAGCTTTAAGTTTTTTATAAAAAGCATCTTCCACTAATAAAAGTGCACAAGTTAACCAAACAGGGCGAGACGCGGGAAAAACGAACGTTAATTTTCCTTTAAAAAACAAAACAATGAACATGACTACCAAAGGAAGAAGTCCCCTCCAGTTAAAAAACCCAAAGTTGGCGAGCTGCCCGGGGGCAATAAACCCGACCGTACACCCGGACAGGCATGCCCATTTCATTTTCCGCTAGCGGCCCCTTTAGCACTTTTTTTCAAAGCCCATTTAAGAACACCATGGGACAAAACTGTTTTTTCACTACTCTTTTTTTATTGTTTAAATTTTGATATCCCTTAAAATAGCTTCGAACTTTTCAAGTTTCACGGTTAAAATGTGAGCGTGCGTGTTTTAATAAGCCATAATTATTTTAATTTGGGCGAGAGGGAAAAAATGAGAAATAAGTGTCATATATATAAATAATAGGGCATGTAAAACCTTTTAACCGTAACGTTCGACGACGTAAGGTATGGCCAGATTTAAATAATTTTTTATCAACATCAAAAAAGGGACAAAACCAATTTAGTTTTGAATGCATTTTAAATGTCAATGGTATGGTTTAAAAAATATATATTAAAGTGTACTGGCAATAAACACTCAAGTTTTCATGAACATGACAGCAAGGATATTTTATTTCAAAAAAATTTATACTTGAATGATTTTTTTATATAAACTCAGTGTACAACATAAAAAAAAAAATCTTCAGTGGTCAAAAGGTCAAGATTTTAGGTGGGGAGGGTTACTCTCGCAATAGATTGGAGTACCGATGACAGGGAGATCGGGGTTCGAACCCCAGTCGGGTGTGTTGAAGGTGTTTTCCCTCATTTGTTTCCCACTTTTCCTCCTCCACGTATATTCCCTATTAAATTATACCTTCCTCGTTTCAACCAAACGGTTTGTGAGAAGAGGCGGGGAAAAAAACAAACGAAAATAGAAATCATCAAACACAAGCACATCCATTTTTTTATCGTTATTGTAGGATTTTTTTTTGTCAAAGGGGTTTTTTTTTAGAAAAAGTCGTAATGACTATTAAAGATTAAAACCATAGAGACAGACAAGTGAATTCACCATCATTCCCTAATTTTCTCCCCTTCTATTTTACATGACATTTTCATCCAAGGGAGGGTTGTGGGGTGGTGTGTGTGTTTAGTGAGAGAGAGAGAGAGAGGAAAATATGAAAAAAAAATTCCCTGAGTAAATGTATTTTTTGATACCTCTTTTTGAACTTTTATTATTTTTTTTACACTCGGGTTCATTGAAATAGTTAAAACCGATTTTGATGAAAAGCTTTCCGCTTTTCCCCGTACGAGTCCGTACATCACGGCATATTGGTCGTCATTATTTATTTTATTACGTTGAAAAATTGTTTAAGAAACTAAGAGCCATAATCAATCAAACTGTTTAGGGCATTTTGGCTTTGACCGGTCAGGTGGGCCGCATGGGCTAAAAGGGGTTACTCTCGTGTTAGACTAGATTACCGATTACAGGGGTATCAGGGTTCGAATCCCCGTCGGGTGCAATGAGGGTGATTTCCCCAAAATAGTTTTTTACTCTCCCTACATGTCCTCTAAATTCAACCTTCCTCATTCCTTTAAATCATTAGCGTAAGCCTAATCATGTAGTAAGACGCAATGCAAAAATAAAAGCCAATGTGATTTTAGTGACATCTTCATTCTTAAGTACAATTTAAAAAACAATCGCTCCAACATTCCGTCTAAAGAGATGGTGAGAGATTGGAAAATGCCACGCCAAATTCAGTGTCAGGGATTGAATCTGTGTATTTTAGGGCAGAATAAAGCATATTAATTGATTAAAAGGGAAATTTAATATAATTTCAATAATTGATGAAACCCAAAAAATTATTAACAGTGAAACATAAATTTCGTTTTTAAAATGTCAGTGTGATTTAGTAAACGTGAATAAAATTAAATTTCAATTAAAATTAGATAAAAAAAATTTAGTAAAAACACATTAAAATGTAGTCGGTCAACACAAAACTTTAAAAAATATAAACAAAAAAATTAAAAAAACAGTTTTATTGGTTTTCAACTGAGAAGCTCACTTGGCGGGTAAAAATGTCAAGGAGGGCACGTTGCACCCAAAACATGTACATTTATGTCAATTAAGGCCCATCTCTGGGATCCCACGGGAAAAGGGAAATTTCAGCTGGGGGTTTTAGAATTAAATAAAATTTATTTTTAAAAAAAAACTTTTTTTTATTACATACTATTGTAAATTTTACAGTTTCTTAATATAATTATCAATAATAATAATTTTTTTTTATTAAAAAACTTTTTAACCAAGTTCAACGTTTTTCCAGTATATGAATTTAGTTAATTTTTTTAATGTGTTTTTTTTTTTAATTTATTGTTGTACCTGACTCATTTTTTTAATTGTTTTTTAATCAATGTTTTTATCTAAGTTAAAAATTTGAAATTTTTTTAATAATTAATTCACGTTTTTCTAAATCACACTGATTTTTAACGTATTTTTATGATTCAGTGTTAATAACTAAATTGGTTTCATCAATTAAATTGAATTATATGAAATTTTTAATAAAATTTATATCTGTTTCCTACTACAACTCACATGTTTTTTTAAAAAAAATAAAGCTATTAGCAAACCCCCTGGGTCAGCAGTCAAGTAATTAATTTTATTACAATTAAAAAAACCCATCGGGATTTTGACGGCCAAAATTAGAGATGAAATAATAAAAATTTTTTAAAATAATCATTAAAATTCGTACGAATACTCTTTACCAAGTTTTTCCCCCACCGAAATAAGAGTGTTGACGATCGACCAAGGAACTACCACTAAAAAGGGGAAAGAGTTAAAAACGAACCTGACCAAAACTACCCTCAAATTGGAAGATGAGACGATCCTGACCACGGAAACCCCACCCATTCATTTGGAAAGGGGTTAGAACACCTGACCAAGGAACTCCCACAATTGGAAGAGCTTGCCCCTTGTAAAAAAATTAAGTACTATTTTTTTAAAAAAATAAACATAGGATAACAAACCTAAATTTGTCGGTTCTCGAACAAAGGGGTCAGTCCGGGTTTTGTCTGGTTTAAAGGTGACACGGGGGGTCGGGGTTTCGAATTAAAGCCAGTGTATGAGGCGTTTTTTACCAAATTGTTTCCCCTCTTTCCCTTTAAAATAAAGATACACCCCTAAGTTCTACAATCCTCATCCCTTGGGCTTATTTTTAAAACGCAAAAAACCCCCGGCAAAATTAAGACACGGGGGAAAGGGAAACCAAAACACAATCACGAAAAAAATCCTGCAGGAAACTGGCGTTTTCTTACGTTTTTTTTTCTTTTTTCGTTATGGAAAAATCGTTTGGAAACGAATATTTTTATAGTTAAAAAATAAAGAAGAAAAAATGTTTTAAAAAGGAATGGGGGTGCATGTATGGTTTAATTTTCGAAAAAAAAAAAAAAATTTGTACACTCAACTGGTGTGACGATGTATTTTTTTTATTCTTTATATGAATTACATTGGGTTTGGGGGAAAAAAAAAAAAAAAATAAGGAATGAATTTTTTTAAAAGGGGTTTACACAGTCTAAATAAAGATTGGGTAAGTTTTAATTCCCTTAAAATTTAATTTTGATATTTAAAAAAATCACGTAAAAAATATTTCGGATCCCTCCAAATGTATCCAGACGAAAAAATTTTTGGAATCCCCTTTTTTTTCAAAAAGGGTTTTTTTTGCTTTTAAAAACTTAAATAAAAATAGTACGTAAAAACAATGTTTTTTGTCAAAAGAAGTTTTAAAGAGAAAAAATAAGTAAGCCTTATGCACCAGAAAAAAATAAATCATTTTTTATTACCTTAAGGCATTTTTAAATACTTTTTAACAGATTTGTCAAAAAAATATTAAACTGAAAATTATGTTTTTATTAATAAACTGGATTATTTCTCTAAAATTAATAACTTGCAAAAAAAATTTTTTTCAAAAATTTTTTGATTGGACCTTTTAAACTCTCAATGAGGGAGGGGGGTGTCTTGGGGACTTTAAAAGTATTTTTTAACAATAATTTAGTGACTGGGTTTGAAAAGTTTAATAATTTTAAAAATATTTTTTTTTAAATTAAAAAATATATAAAACCCAAAATTTAGTGAATGGGTTTTTAATATTAAAAAAAATATTAAAAATATTTTTTTTTAAAGAGGAAAAATATATAATAATGAATACACGTTTTTTTTTCCTTTTAAAATTTCCCCCAAAAATTATTTCCATCTATACCTTTGAAAGCTTAAAAAACCACAAAAGGGTATTTAAATAAAACCAAAATTTTTTTTCCAAAAGGTCCGAATTTTGGCTTGCAAAATTAAAGATGGTTTACGGTAAATTTTCCAAACCCGGGCCGATCTCCTTAAATTTCACCCTTAAAGTTTTTGTAACGAATTTTTAAAATCCCTGAATACTCAAAAAAATTTTCGAGGGGCTTCTGATTAATTTTCTACCCCAAATTTTAAATTTTTAATAAGGGATATTTTCCTCTGTGTCTATGTCAGAGTTTTTGATACAGATCAAGAGGTCCCGGGGTTTAATCCCCGTGCTTCCAGATTTAAGATCATTTGATGTCATAATTTATTTTATTGAAAAATTTTAACATCTTGTATATGCAAAACCCGTAAAACTATTCAAACAGGGTGAAAGGGGGAGGAAGGAACCCCCCCCCCCCCCCCCCCCCACCCCCCCACCAAAAAGAAATTTAAAATTATTAAATTATTTAAATTTACGTTCAGAGCTTTTGGGGTCGTATTTGCTATTTTATATTTTTTGTTTTGTAGTGTTTTTTGAATTTAGGGGCCCCTACTTTTGCGCCAATTAAAGTGTTTTGAAAATTACGCTTCTTTGGGCCCTATTATGATTTTTTTGGACGTCCTCTCCGCGTCGTCGATGAATTCTGGATCTGGTTCGCGCATTGGGCTCGATTGAATTTAAACCGTTTAATTAGTGATGTTCCCCCGGGGTCGGCACTAATTAAAGCGGTCCGGTTTTTTTGGGGTGGTGATTAAATTTGGTATTTAAACCCCGGTGATCGGCGTCAATTAAAGTTTTATTGGGGATTTAAATTTTGTATAATTAATACACATTTTTAAAAATGTTGAAATGCTTTTATTTCTAAATCTCTTTTATTTCAAGAGAAAAAGATCATGTCGCGAATATTACCGCCTATTGTAGGGATCGGGGGACGAAGTTGAGTCCGAGTTTTCAAGGAGGGAAAAAGTGGGTTCTTTTGCACCATCTTTCGTATATATCCATTTCATGGAATTTCGAAAAGGGGTCGTGTTTAAAAAATTAAAATACAAACAAAAACCTCGGTTTTACTAGAAGTTCGGAGCCGGAAACTGACTCATATTTTTAAGACTCTATTCGAACTTCCAAAAAAAGGAATTATTTTTTTAAAAATCTTAATTGTCAACTTTATTTGACAAACGTGATGCTTTTTTGAGTCACTTACAGGCGTGTCCCTTTTTAAAGAAGAAGTGTTTAAAACGCCATGAATGATTATAATTTAAATGAAATAAGAACGTTTAAAAATTAGGACGTATTTTTGTCAATGCCCTCACAATTCTTTGGGGTCAAATCAGTAACATTACAGTGTCCATTTGTTGGTATTTTTGAAGCATGGGGAAAGAATTTGATAAACTAAAAAAAAATCGTATGGGTTGCCAGTCATAAGTTTTTTTTATATTAATTTTTTTTTTTTAAAAAAAACATAATTTTAATTAAATATTTATAATATTAATACTATTAAAATTAAAAATATTTCATTTATGGCCCCTTAAAACTCGAACGTTAAATTGAAATATTAGATTACTAATTATATTTAAAAACCAATTTTTTTTAAATTTTGGCAACCCAATTTTGATGATCAAAATTCCCTTAAAAATGTAAAGTTGATTCTGAAAGGGAATAACCTAGCCCGTGAGGACAAAAAAAACTGCTTGAATAAAAAAAAAAAGGGAAAATGATCTAAAAAAGTGAGATTAAAAGCCGAAGGGCTCGTTGGCTGATAATTAACCCCCTAATCCCAAAAATTTGGGGATATCATTACCAATAATAAGCGCTTCTAACGTCAGGGAGTTTTTAATCAGGGGGAAAATTTATATGAAAAAAAATTAAAGTTTTTTATTTTATATAATTTTTTTTTTTGTGTATTTCCCAAACAAAAAACTTTTGATTTTTTGGGAAAGGCCAAATTTGCAACCCGGGGCGAAAAACACTGCACTAAAGACCCCCATCATAAACAAGGTTTGCGGGTTGGCCCCGGCCGAATAGCAGTTCCTTTAGGGCCCAAATAGAATTTTTTAATATTTCGCGATTTTAATTATACAAAAAACAATAAAAACTTGCAGCGATGGCTAATATTATCCGTTTGATCTTTAAAAATTTTTAAATTTTGGGAAAAGCCCTAGAAAAAGAGCGAACTTAAATTTTAATTAGGGTTTACCTTTAAGGTTATTTTTTTTTTTTTCATTTATTCGGTTTTCCCGTGTTTAAATTAAAAAAACTATATTGTTCCCCTTACAAAGATGAAGGTTTAAAATTATCCCTTTTCCCACCCTTTTTTATTAATTACAACATCCCTCTTAAGAAAATTTTTTTTTTAACCAAAGGAAACAAATGTGAATTGAAACGAGAGGAGGATCTAAAAGTTCGTGTTTCGTTTCATTTTTTACTTTTGATATAAATATAGTGAGTTTAACATTAATACGGATATGCCCCCGTCCAAAAATGTTATTTAAATATTTAAAAAAAAGACACTTGAATTTTGGGAATCGAAACTGGAACCTTCAACTTTGCATACCAAATGCTCTATACGGGGCTATAAAGGTTTCGTTTTCTCCCCAATTAGTAAAAAGTGCCGGTTTGATCTCCCGTCCAGTATAATTTTTTCCAATATTTAAAAATTAATTTTTGGCTGCACAAAACCAGGCAAAATGTCTTTGGAATTTCGGCGGGGTTTAAAATAAAAAAAAAAAAAAAAAAAAAAATTGGTAAAAAAAAATCCAATTTGGAATAGTTTAAAGGGTATTTATTTAGTTTGTTACATTAAGATTTTGCCGGTTGACGCTTAAGATAATTAAAAAAACTTTACGTTTAACTCAGGGCTTAATTTAAGTTTAAAGGATAGGAAGTAGTTTTATAAAAATGCACTCTCTCGCGTAAGGGGGGATGAAAACCCGGGTGGCAGCCCACTGTTGGGGTATAATACAATTTTATAGGAAGGTTTTTAAAAAAATTCAAAATATATTTTCTTTTCGGGTAAAAAATTTTAACATTTACTATTTTTTATGTTATTTTATAGGTATTAGTATATCTAAAAAAAGTGACAGCGCAGATAAAATTTTATTTGACGGATGAATAGGCCTCGACTTTTTAGCTTGGACAAAAGGGGGGGTTCTTCCTATAAAAACGGACTGCAATAATAATTTTGCAGGGGCTTTTTTTTTATTAGGTGTTCCAGGATTATATCTAAAAAAATTTTAATTAACCCTTTACCTTCAACATCAAATTTTTTTGCAAACCCCAATTATAGAAAAAAAAAAAAAAAACAATTTGTTTTTTCCCACCTCCAGCTTTATGTGTAAGTTAATTAAAAGTGAAAAAAACCCCACTTCCCCCCTACATTTAAAAGTATTTTTATAGATTATGGGAAAAATATTTAAAAACATCACAAAAATCTTGAATTGATCCTTCTTTTTTTGGGAAGAAGCACGAACCATTAAAAATAATAAATTTAAAAATAAATAAAATTTTCTAGAATAATGTCAGAAACGAAAAGATCTTAATAAAAACCCGGGGAAAAAATTAATTAAATGCCAAAAAACCCCCAAAATTTCAGCGGAACATAATTTATTGGGTGTAAAATTCTTTATTTTTGAAAATTTTGTTAAAATAAAATTAAATTGAATAAAATTTATGGTATTTTCTGCTACGAAATTTTACATTTTAAAGACGAGATAATATGAAAAAAATTTAAAATTTTTTTCAATTGTTAAGAAGAACCCATGAATTGGCAAGAAAAACGGGTTATTTGAGAAAAAACTATACTTATAAAATAAAAAGTCCTACTGACGACGATTTTTTCATCGCCCGACGCAAAATAAGGCAAAAGCATAAAATTTCGGACTGTATATTTTTTTGTTAGTGGGGACCCCAAAAAAGGGTTTTTTAAAAATTCCACCCAAAGGGTAAAAAATAGGATGAAATAGTTGATAAATGTATGAAAGTCCTCATTTTGAAAGTTACATAAACAAAATTTGTATTTCGGTTTTTTGACGTAAACAAATAAATCTTTTTTTTTGGGAAATTTTTGGAAATTTTTTTTAATAAGGGATAAAAAAGGGGGTGAAAGTTTTCGGACTTGATTTTTTTTGATCTGGGTAGTAGGATAAAATAACTAATTTTTTAAAATTTAAATTTTTTAAATCATTTGTATATTTCGTATTTATATAATCAACTTCCACGCGGCAAAGCCCGGGGAAACGTATCAGGGGGGGAAATTTTAAAACCGTCATTTGCAGCCCCTTATTTAAGGGGTGAGGAATTAAACACATAGGTTCTCATCAACTTGATTATTCTCCAATTACTTTTCTTCTATGTGTTTTTTTCCCTTCTTTTAATTGAGGTATTTAACCTGCACTTCTGAACCGAATAATTTTGCAACGACTTATAAACTAACTTAAATCTAGAAAATACACAAAATCCAGCCCCCCGGTAAATTCAATCGAATTTATTTCAAAGAAAAAATTTTAATTTTCCCAAATTTTAAAAGTATTTTTAATATATTTGGGAATTTTCCTTTTTCCCCCTTTTTTTTTCCAGGCAAAAAAATTGCCCTGTGTTTTCCTTTGCAGGTGTTGCAGAGTAAAATACTACACACTTCTTAGGTTTATTCTGATTCCTTTGGGAAACCCATGAAAAAACATTTCCCAAAAAATATAGCTTTTTAAATTTTTTATGTGGGTGTTCAATGTTCATATACCCAGCTTTTTTTAACTTGACTTTTGTCGATCACTTTTTGGCCTAACACATTTACTGGGGCCTTAAATAAGGGTTTTTTTTTTTTTATTTTGGGCCCTACTGTATTTATTAAGAACAAAACAATTGTGAATGAAAGAAAATACTTAACTTTAAAACGTTTTAAAATATTCATCAACGGGGAAAAAAAATGACAATTTATAAATTTTTGTTTTTAATTTTTTTTTCCCTTTTTAATTCTAAACTAAAATGATTTGTAGTTTGAGTTCAATGTCGGGTTTGGGGTTGGAACGATTTATAAAAAAACTGTTTTTAAAGTAATTAATTTACAGTAAAAAGGAACGGGGAAGCGTCTTTTCAGAAATATTTTACTAAAAATTTGGGGCAACAGAAAAAAAAAAAATCAAAGAGTGTTATTTTTTCAACCCCTACCACAAGATTATTTCCAACCCCCTTTTTATATCCCCCCCTTTTTTCCCCTTCTCTTCTTTTCTCTTCTCTTTTTCTCCACAACACACAACAAACACATATACAAAAAAAAGATACATTTCTGCTGCACAAAAAAAAAAAATCAAAAAACGTTAATTTGTTTCTTTTTTTTTGACATCGTAAAAGACCTATTCCCAATTTACTAGGGAGGGTTTGTCTGAGGAAGTGAAATTTACGAGAGGGGGGAAGGAAGTATAGGAGGAGTCAGTCATGGGGGACATGTAAGCAGGCAATGGCAAGAACGGGGAAAAGGGGAAATTGCTTATTACTTTGCAAACTTTTACCGTTCTTTATTTGCCCTGGGGGAACTGAAAAGGCTAATAGAATGCAGACAAAGGATAAATCATCATCATCATCATTTTTTGGGGGAATTTGATACGTTAAGCAAAAGGAACTTCGGTTTTTTTCAAGAAGTGGGAAAAAAGATGAGGTTTCCGACGACCACGTATCTCGTAAAAAATTTCATATAGGGTGACCAAGTCGTGGGAACAAAACCAAAATTTTTTTGGGGTTTTTGTTATAGAAAAAATCTCTTTCCCATTCGGGTTTTGGGATCAGTGAGGTAAAAAGGGGAAGCTATCTCTCATTTTTGTGTGTTTTTCCCGGCGCGTGTGCACTAGATGTTCATTCCCCGTTTGGTTAAAGCATATTTACATATTGGGGGAAAAGAAAACATTTCCTTGCGTGGGGGGGAGAGTGGAAATATTCAGAAAAAAAAACTATCCTGAGGTACGTCCACCCGGCACCCGAACCCCCGACTTCCCCGTTTCGACAGCCCGGTTCATTGCGATGACGCCTTGCCCAAAAGGGTGGGAAAGGGCCTTTTACACGGGGCGCAGCAGCTGCACACATTGTTAAGTGCGACATTTGTGAAACCTTTGGGTGACCATATGAGAAAATGACGTCGAGAATTTGGAAAATATTTTTTTCCCTTCTTAAAAAAAAAAAAAGACCCGCCCAATAAATAGAGTACGTAATGGCAACCTTTTTATGGGCAAGTTGATGCAAACCCTATTAATGGGGGCAACCTGTTTGTTTTCAATAGTTTATCGGCCCATTAAGGGCCCAACCTTTTGTTTAAAAAAGTTTTTACAGGCCCTTTAAAAGGGGCACCGTTTAGCAACTGTTGTATGCGGCCTTTGATGGGGCAACCTTTTTAATGCCAACTAGTTGTATGGAAGCCCTATTTGATGGGGCAACCTGTTTAGAATATTGTAGAGGCCCCATTAAAGGGGAAACCCTTTTTATAACCCATTTGTATGCGGGCCCCATTTAAAGGGGAACCTTTTTGGGGTTGTATGCAGGCCTATTAGAAGGGGAACCTTTGTTGCAACATGTATGAGGCCCCATTAGATGGGGCAACCTGTTGTATGCAAATAGTTGACCCGGCCATTTGATGGGGAACCGTTTATGCAATATTGTATGCAGGCCCTTTGATGGGGGAACCCCTTTTTATGCAACTTTTTATGCAGGCCCCATTGATGGGGGAACCCGTTGTATGAACTAGTTGTATGAGGCCTATTTGATGGGGAAACCCCGTTTTATGACTAGTTTATGCAGGGCCCAAATTTGTGGGGCAACCCGTTGTATGCAACTAGTTGAGCAGGCTTTTTAAAATGGGGCAACCCGTTGATGCAATAGTTTAGCAGGCCTATTTGATGGGGAACCTTTGTATGCAGGGTTTTTTTAAATGGGGCAAACCCGTTTTTATGAATGTTTACGATTCCATTCCTCGATGCCATTTTCTCGATTTATTTTCCAAAGGGTTGCAAAACAATATTCGCGTAGCTCTTTGTGCACTTAAAACCCGCAACTGGGTGCAAAAATTGCCCATTAATAGGGCCCTTAAACCCACCCTTTGGTTTTTAACCCGCAAAAAATTTTAGGGGAAAAAAACATTGCGTGTTTATAGAAAAACTAAAAACTAGAATTTCTTATATATACAAAATAAAGCGACATTTTTTTCAAAAAAGACCCACCAAAAAATATTTTTTTAAACTCATACGAGCACGACACCAAAAAAGGTTTCCACCCCTGCGTTTAACCCTCTTTCCTCTATGATGGTTTCTCTAAACCTGGGACCCCGCCCTCTTGTTAACTTTTTTATAAAATTATTATTATTATTATTATTTTTATTTGCACCGGTCTTACTACCCTTTTTGGGTTTTCCACTTACCTTGTTAATGGTAGGGGGATTGTGGATGAAATGAAGAAACCCACAGTTTAAGTGGAACCGAACCCCCGGTGGAAGGGCCCCTTCCCCCCCCCTTCACAAGATTCTTTTCAGAGGGGAGGAAGGTTTTGGAAAACAGATAAATCTGGCCGGGGCCCCAGGATTGAACCCCCGGCCCCCAGCACAGAAGTCTGACACCCTTTCCCCTAACCACCCGGGACCGGTATATATATAAAAAACTACACATGATTTTTGTAAGAATGACGTTTAAAACCCTTACCCACAAAAACTTTCTATATATCAGGGAAACTGGTATAAAAAAAACCTTTAAAGATGCCTTTTCTACCAAAAAAAATTCAACTTAGGTTGTAGAAAGGAATATTGATACCCTCTTGGCTGAGGGAATAAGTACATTTTCTCAAAATTTGTTTTCGTATTTAACATTTGTGTCGTTGCCAAAAGATTTATTAATGATACCCACATCGGTGGGGGCGGAAAAAAATTTAATTCCAAAGGGTATTTTTTGGTTTATGGGGAAAAATCAGATTTTAAATCCCACCGAATAATTTGGGGGGTTTTTTCCTAATTTGGGTTTTTCACTCTTTTCCCTAATTGTGGTACATTTTGCTTTAAATTTTACCCTTTATCATCTTTATCCCCTTGCAATTAAATGCGGACAGACCGCAGAAGTAAAACCCAAAGCAAAGAAAAGAATTATAATTGTCATTAAAACAGTTAAGTTTTTCTGATGGTACATAATTTAAAAAGCTCAAATTTAAGTTGTAAGCAAAGAAAAAAAAGTTTTGGGAATCGCTTCAAAGCTATTACCAACTATTTTAGATTTTAAAAAAAAAAAAAAAATACTTTTTTAGAACTATGATATAACTTAATTCTATTTCCCCCATATTGAAAAGTTTACAAGCCCCAATAAACTAACGAAATGGTAGGGAACTGTAAAAATGGTTTTTAAAAAAGCAGGATCTTAAAACAAGTAACGTGTTTCTCTCTCTTTGGGAAAAAGGTTTTTTTTTAAATCAAATGTGAACCAAATGGGGCTGAGGGGCTCAAAAAAAAATATGGTCAACGGAGAGATACCCGGGCCCCACCCAAATGGCCTACTTCCAAAAGACTCCTTTTATCAGTACTGTCACCAAAAGGAAGGACAGTTTTATTTACTTAAATTTGGGTTTAGAAAAATTCAACGCGCCTTTTGAACACAAAGTTTTTTAAAACTAACTTAGCACTACAATCTAAACACGCGTCTGTAAGGGGTTAGAAAGCCTAAATTTGACCTGGGGGGATTTTTGTAACCAAAATTTTTTCCTTCCCCTCCAAACTTTTAGGGTTTACAGTTTAACACTTTTTAAACCGTTTTAGGGCGGGTACAAAATAAAAAGGTTTTTTAGTTTAAATTTTATATTATGTAAAAAATTATTAAAATAACGTAAGAAAAATTACGAGCCAAATAAATTTACGAATAATCATTTTCTATTTTTTAGCAAAATTTTTGGGCGATGGCCTTCTAACTGACTGGGGAGTTTTTGTTCAAAAAAGTATAAAAATTTGTTGTAACACATTGTTTAAACAAAAATTTTTCAAGGGACCCTTTAATATTACCTCGTGGGACCCCCAGAAAGGAAACGTTCTAGTGTCCATCCAAACGTTTTAGTTAACCCTTAAACATAACAAAAAAAAAATTACTCCTCCGTATTTAAAATTTTGTGTAAAAACAATAAATTAATATTTTTTAAATCAAATATTTTGGGCGCAAAAAATTTTGCCTTTTTGATAAAAATTACAAAATTTTAACCCCTTAAAGGATCCCCCATGAAAAACTGATTTATGTAATTCCCTAACCTAGATTTAAAAAAAACAAAAAAAACAAACAAAAAAAATCATGTAGAGACGCGTTTAAAAAAAAAACAAACCCCAATTATTTTTGTTCAAATTACAACTAGCCTTGTTCCCCCCATAGAAAGACAAGCAATTACAAATCACCCCGAACAAAACCCAAAAGATAACTATTTTGGGGCAACAAATAAGACGATGGGGGTTGTTAGTAAAAAATATGTTTTTTAAATTAAAAAAATTTAGATTTTTTGTTTTTTTGAAAAAAAAAAAATTTTAAAAAAAATAACGAATTATTCCCATACCCCTTATATTTCTTGGTAAAAAACATAATAAATTTTTTTAAAGGGAAAAAAGCGGGGAGGCAAAAAAAAAATTTTAAGTAAATTTTTTAAGTAAAGTAAAACTTTTTTTTTTTTTTTTCAATAAAAAAAACCAATAAAAAATTTTCGTTAATTTTTTTTATTAAAAACCCGGGGGGAAAAGGGAAAAAATTAGGGGTTGAATGTAGTTTACTTGTTTTTGGTGGTTTTCGTGGGGGGGGATTGTAAAATTTCCACCTTCCCTTTTTTTAAAAAACTCAAATACTGGTTTTTTACAG
Organism: Timema cristinae; assembly: GCA_039000515.1. Lineage (NCBI taxonomy): Eukaryota > Metazoa > Arthropoda > Insecta > Phasmatodea > Timematidae > Timema > Timema cristinae. Next base: position 31,628 of record JBCFYV010004701.1, read on the forward strand.
AGATAGGGGAGTTTTGGGAAAAGGGGTGAAAAAAGGGGGGGCCCAAATTGCTAAAAATCCCGGGGACAACCCTAACATTATTTTAATTAGTATTGTGGAAAATATTTTGAAGGAATATGAATTTAAAATGCTCACATTTTTTATTTCTTTCCCACTCCGCCTAAAATAAAAAATAATAATAAATAAAAATTTTTTTTTTTTGGTTTGGGGGTTTTTACTTAGAGTTTAAAAATTAAAAAAAAATCAAAAAGGAATTTTTCCCCCTCCATCTCAAAGGGGGGGTTGTCTTCCCCTGACTGAATTCCGAAGCCTTCCCCAAGTGTGGGAAAAAATGTCCGGTTTGCATCCGTTTCCCAAAACCCTTCCATCCCGTGTACTGCAATTTCAACCTCAGTAAAAATTGGCTCTCAAATTTCCCAAAATGTCCTAAAGAAAAATGGACTTAAATTTCCCCCAAAACCCCGATCCCTTTTAAACGTTATAAGGAAGTGATGGGAATTTTTTGGTTAGTATAATTTGATGCCCCCAATGTTTGAAGCCAAAGATTCTAAAAAAAATGAGTTAGCTAAGCATTATTTTATTGGCTATAGGGTTTTTGTTTTTAAAGTTTTTTGAATGCATTTAAAACCCTTTAAGAAATACCACAAACAATTAAATCTAGGAATCACCCCCAAGGGGAAAGGGCCCAAGGGGGAGGAGGGACTAAAAAAAAATAGAACACATTGGTTTAATAAGGGGGCCGACGGGCGGCGAGGGGGGGCGCGTGGCCCCGTAAGTCTAGTTTTAAAAGGGGCTAGGAATTTATTTATTTGGTTCATTAGGCTAGGAAAACTTTCACTTGAAATTTTTTACTATCGAAAGGGTTTTGGCCCCTTTTTAAGGCCAAAAATTTAAAAGGTATGATCAAAAACCAACCCATTTTGGTTTTTTTTTTATATATATATAAAATATAAAAGAAAAAGTTTTTTTTTAAAAAAAATTAAAAAATTTTATTTTAAAGTGGCCTTTGAAATAAGAAACCCTTGGGGGAGAGGGAGAAAACCACAACAATAAACACTTACAAAAACCACCCTCAGTTTACGGCCCAAATTTAACCTTTCCCGTTCAAAATATAAGAGCTTTTTCTTACACGGCTCGCTCGCACGCTCGCAAGTTTGGCCCCCCAGCCTACGACTCGTCGCCCTTTTGTTGGCCGACCCAATACTGAAAAAAAAACTCACTAAGAATTAAAAATAAAGGTATAAAAAAAAACTACATATTATAAAAAAAAATTTTTTCAGCACTATGTAATGTAAATTTATTTGCCCCCCAAAATAGTGAAAGCTTAAAATAATTCTCCAATTTTATAAACTATCTTATTTTATTTAAATTATGTAGTATATTAAATGGCGCTTAAGCACTTCTTCTTCTAAGAAGGCAAAAGCCACTGAACAGTGACGTCACGCACGTGACATTAGTCAAGTCAGGTTGACAATATATATATTTCAAATAATAACTTCCTCTTCTCAAAGGTTCGAATAGAGATTTTAAAAGGTAATTTGAGTCAGTTTCCGGCTCTCGGACCTTCTAGTAACACAGAGATGTTTTTGTCTTGTATTTTGTTTTTCTAAACTAAACCTTCTCGAAGCTTCCATGAGCAATGGATATATACGAAGGATGGTGCAATGTAAGGGTAGTTGGTGTCCAGTACTGACAGAACTCACTTGGGCACTTGCGTCCAGCAACACCTGTCCGCGCTCATACAATAGGCGCGTATATATTTCAACGACATGATCTATTTTCTCATTAAATAACAGAGATTCAGAAATAAAAAACATGTAAAAATAATAAGTGTGTATTAATTATAATTCTTTAATTGGCGCTCGATCACGGGGCTATAAATACCAATTAACTCACAACTCAAAATACCGGACCGATTTAACTAGTGTTCGACCACGGGGCAATTACCAGCTAATTAAACGGTGTAACTTCAATCGACGCTCAACGTGTCGAACCAGAACACTTCAATTGGCGTCCATCGCGGTGCAGTAATATTCCAGAACATCATAATTGGCGCACAACGTAGGGACCCGTATTCAAGAACGTTTCAACTATCTGTAATATAGCAATATTTTCCCACACCTCAATACCTTATGTATTCTTTTTAGCTCCAAACATGCTTATACAGGGTTGCCACTATTTCCTTAAGGGATAATAAGACATAATTGAATCATCGTGCTCTATTCATTTCACTTTTTCATCCAGACCAAAGACCTACTACTTGAACTTTCAGTTAAATGTCCCAAATTAAAAAAATATTCCAGCAATTTTGCTAGATTTTGAAAAATTCCTTGTGTTTTTCCAGAAAAAAAAATTACCTCCGATTTTCCTAGTTTTCCACGTGCTTGGCTGTGATATTAAAATAGCCAATACTTGGCACAAGTTTGGGCAACCTAAGAGTCAAATGATTGTCCACATATAAAAACCAAATTGACCATTTAAAGTTTACGTTGGAAGGTAATTTACGCATGTATCCAAGATGGAGAGATTGGATAAGTTCACTTGATATGGAGGGGAAAAAAAGGTTCAACAATATTGTGAAAAAAGGATGAAGCCGAGTCAGTCCTGTCTTACAAAGTAACAGAGTAGTTCCATGCACGCAAGCATCCAAAAAGGGAGGGAGGAGATCACTGTAATAGATAGTTCACGGGAAATGTAAGGGAGCCTACCCCACTGGCAACAGATTTATTGCCACTTCTGGGCCAAGAGAAATAACACCAATACATTCCTTGCCAAGTATTCTCATCAATTACCCCCCCCCCCCCCTCCTGCTTCTCCCCGAACAAACCAGACCGACCATCCCAGCAGTTCGTGAGAAGCACAGATGATTTCTTTCCCCAAGGATTTGTTAGTAAAACATATCAAACACACAAGGTGTTTATTAGTTGTCTTCAAATAAAATATATAGAACTAATTAGTATTGGATCCCAAAGCGTTTGATTTACCGTTAAAAAAAAAAAAAAAGAGAGAACATAAAGCAAAGTTGATCTGATTCGATGGCCGCAGGGTATAAGGTGTCATTCTCGTGTTAGACTAAATTGCTGATTATAGGGAGATCGGGTTTTAAATCCTTGTAGGGTGTACTAACGTTGGGTTTTCCACTCTTCCTCTATACAAATGTAGGTACAATTTTCTAAATTTAACAATCCTCATCCCAAACTTATTAACGTAGTTAATTAATATGCGTATGTGGTGGTGTAAAAAAAAAAAAAAAAGCAAAGTCGAGTTAATAAATTTCCGTTATAAACGAAAATATTAAAAATTACACATTGCAATAAACATTTGCACGGATGACCTCGTTTACATATCAATTCAATTTTTATTTTATTTTAAAACAGCACCCGAACACACAAATAGAGCCCGGAACCACCGGGTTAGCACCACTACTATACCACCGAGGTATACAAGGCAAACGACGAACCTGAATAACTTAGTGGTAGAACATTGGCACGTTAAATCAAGCGCTTCGAGTTCGATTCCCGTAATCAGGTGCATTTTTTTTAAATGAAAAGTTTAAAGTTAATAACAAAATGAGAGAAAAAAATATCATTATTTCTGACATTTTTTTTATGGCATTCTGATTTAAATAAGGTTCTCTGAGACCATAGAGCGCTCATATTTAATGTGTTAGAGATAGATGAGCTTTGTCAAATCAATATAATTCACAGAGCCAAGGAGTCAAGACTAAGCTGTTCACAAACGTTATTTCATAAGATACATTAGTTTATTTTCACATGATCTTACACTGAGAAAGAATGTTTATATTATAGAGCTGCATTTTACATACTTAGTCCCACAAAATAATAAATACATACAGTTCCTAGAAAAATATTATAGTTAATGGCGAATGTCGGAATGTATTTTTGTGTTTGAAAATAAATATGTATATGTTGTGTTTTAAATAGTTTATATAGAAGTTTTTTTATGCCTCAATGATGGCGAATTTTACATTAAATGCCAATTAAAAATTAAGGAATAAATAAGATACTTAATGTTTACCTTATTCATTTATTGACCTTAGAAATAATAAAAATAGCTTTTGAATAGTTAATATATCCAAAAGTTCCCCAAATTTTGTTTTCATCGGTCGGAATGATGCTGTAAACCATATTTCATGCAAAATAATAGAAAAGGTTTAAGTTAAAACGATGCTTTAGAACGGTATTTACAAATAACATATTAGTTTGTCTTTAGTTTAAAGAAAAACTATTGAGCCCATTCGGGCAGCTGCTGGTTTATTGAATACTCCCACACCACAGAGCAGTCAGTTACAACCGGATCGAACGAGCCGTCGCGGATGGACGCCGGCCATAGAGATTAATATTGTAGAACGTGGTTAATCTCCTAAAGCAATTAAACAGCCAACCTACCTCCTAATAAATAAATCAGCAGCACAGGCAAAAAGTACTTAACGTTCTTCGACGCAGGTGGTCCGGCCAATAAAAAAAACCTCCCTCTTAACCAACTACCACCGTGGACGTATCAAATAAGTCTTACCTAACAATGAGAACAATGCTGCAAGCTACATCTGGAATTCCTTATCTAAAGCTAAAAAATAAAACATTGTCAGAAATCACCTTGTTTTTTATTACTATAAATTCGACATAGAAAGTAGGCCCTATTCTAAGCTATAAAACCTTCCAAACATTCCTGATGTTTCAAGTAAAAGATTGAGAGTGTGTGTAAAGGAAGTTACAGTTTTGTATGTGCATTCCAAGCATGATCTAAAATTAACTTAAAGTAATCAGATTTTTAAAAAACTTAGCGCCAAAAGTAAGAACTTTCCATTTGGTAAAGACCTCTACTTCTAACATTATTCCGTATGTAAAATCGGTTTTAAGCTATGTCGCTTACAACGTTGTTCTAGTCAGCGTTATACTGTACCAGTTAAGAACAATTAAAAAATATTTCTTTGAAATCAACATTGATAGCATTTTACTATATTATTTGTGTAATTTTATAGATCTCAATTTTATATATATATATATATATATATATATATATATATATATATATATATATATATATAAAATGATCGCTGCAGATAAAACGACTTGTATGAATATATAAACTATGTTTTAGTAACTTTATAAACCATGAAACTACCAGATACTATTCTTCCTACCAAAATCAGAGTTTAGAGAGTATATCGCGGTACATACACGAGAGAGTACATCGGGTCAACCTATTAATAATCACCCCGGACATGTTTAGAGCCGTAAATACGATTGTCTCCCCACTGCCGCAGCGCAATCTGATGATGACGGCTCTATAAGGGTGAGAGGGGGGTGGGGGGGGGGGGGGTAGCGCCCAGGCACTGTACAAAGGCAGGATGGCTGCGACTGGCATAGCCGAACGGAGGGGGATCCGTGGTGGATTGCTGCTGGGTCCACGACATTGACGGATGGGGGTGGAGTTGGGGAGGAGCTCCAAACTGAACAACATCAACTACAACAACTACGGCGAGAGAGCTCGACGGAAATGTGCCCCTACCACCCTCAACACCACTACATATCCTTGTCAATTAGGAAAATATCGCATGCCATGAATGGATGGTTCGTTTAGGAGGAAGAGGGTGGACCATGAAATCGGAAAATGAATGGTAGGATATGTATGAACATGTTTTTTTTAAAAGTGTGGTAATAAAAATAAAGCACGATCATAAAGGGACCCGGTATAGATTTTTAAATCTGTTATGATGATTTTGAGTTAGTTACTAGGCATTTCCTACAGACATAGTGGTGCTGAAACGTAGCTATATAATCCATAAAATAAACCAAAAAAACTACTAGCTATATTTTATTGGGAACAATATACCGTGTAGAAAGGATTAAGCACGAAAAGCGTAAAAAAAAAGTTCATTTACACTCCATCAAACAAGATCAATAAAATTGCGCAATCGTAGAGCATGTTACCTATTCTTTTTTCGAATAGGTAATCTATAGTCCTAATTTGATAAGACGATTTATTGACAAACTCTAGGGACAAAAGCTGAATACAATTTATAATATTGAAAACATTTGAGATTGTATAGACATTTCACAAAATGAAACGTTTTCAAGAGAAAGGGCAGACACACTTGTGTGAAAAATGAGTAATATTTTTGGCACACATTAAGTTTTTCATTCTTAATTCTTGCCAAATTATTTATCAGCATCTTTAGGATTAGTCGAAACCATTTTGATCAATAATTTATGTAATCAGAGGTGTAACAAGAAATTTAATTGAGAGTGGGGGGGGGGGAGGAAGAGGGGCGGGTCGAGGCCATAACGTAACGATGCCATTATTTCTATAACAACTAATTTTTCCAATTTGGAATTTTGATACCACCTTTAAAAACTTTGAAATCAAGTTGTGTCCTGTCCTAAAATATTGTATATGTATTCAACCATTTTCAGTGTTCTATATTATTTTAGTATCACTTTTTAATGAAATACTTGCCACCTGCTATCTCATTGGATGCTAATAAAAGAAAAGAAAAAATTAATAGCATATAGTAAGGATGCGCGAAAGTCATTAAATTTAATGCGAAGCAAAGTAGAAGGAATCTTGAAACATGCGAAGCAAAATTGAAACCAAATTCATTTTTTTTTTTTTTTTGCTATTATCTTTCATTTTCAAATTACCCAGTAAGTGCATCTTGGCAGAGAGAAAAGTTTCGAGTAAAACACATATAACACACTATATTATTTTATGTTCATATATTTGAGATTATATCTGTTCTTTTCTGTCTAGCATTGGGTTTGAAACGGGGTCAGCTCAGCCTCGTGAGGACAAATGAGGAACTACTTGAGCGAAAAAGTTTCGGGCCCGGTCTAGGAAACTAAGATTAATAGTCGGCGAGATAGTTTTTTTTAGCGTATGGCATTGCTTACCGGGAGAGACATGACATACAGTTCGGTCACCTGTATTTAGAATATTCGCCACCCTAGTGGCACAGAACGTTGTCCAGGGTACACCTATGGAGTTTGTCTACACGTATCCGCAATGAGATGATGATGATAGTATATGACGTTCTTGTTTTTCTCGCACCGCGATGGGCGCCAATTATGAAGTATCGGACTTACGGATCCCTGTCTTGGGTCACAATTGATGAGATATTTCCGTTTAATTAGCTGATAACTTCCCCGTGGTCGAGCACTAATTGAAGAGTTTACTGATGATTAGAATATTCTATCAATTAATACACACTTATTATGTTGACATGTTTTTATTTCTAAATCTCGGTTTATTTCAGAGAAAATAGATCATGTCGTCGACGAACTATTTACGCGACCTATAGTATGATCGTAGGGATCGCGGACAGGAGCTCAAGTTCCGAGTAGTTCAAGGACTGGACTCCAAGTGCTAGTGATAGTGAGCAGTGAGTAGTGAGTAGTGCCTTACATTGCACCATTCTTTGTATATATCCATTGCTCATGGAAGCTTCGAGAAGGTCGTGTTATAAAAAATTAAAATACAAGACAAAAACATCTCGGTGTTACTAGAGATTCCAGAGCCGGAAATTGACTCAAGTTACTTTTTAAAATCTCTAGTCGATCATTCGAGAAGAGGAAGTTATTATTTAAAAAACCTTATATTGTCAACTTGACTTGACTGGTACACTCTGACGTCACTTACAGTAGCGTGTACCTTCTTGGAAGAAAAAAGTGCTTCAAGCGCCATGTAATAGATTATAATTTAAATGAAATAAGATACGTTTATAAAATTAGGACGATATTATTGTCAATGCTCTCACATATTCTTTAGGGGCAAATCAATAACATTACAATGAATATAGAGGTGTGGGCCAATTGAAGTCTTAAGCCTGATTTACCAACTCCTGGTGACAGTTGGGATAATTCCTCTTAAGAGAAAAATACACAAGGTACCAGCCGGGAATCGAACCCGGGATCCCTAGATTAAAGCCAGTGCACTGACCACTGTATCACGGGGCCGGATGGAGGGTTCATGTATCTGAACACACGACACCCCGCTATCTGGATAGATGGTACTATTTTCGCCAACAGACGGCTGCAGCTTGGTCGATATGGCTCGAGTACGGGTTTGAAATCATAATATGTTATGTTACAGATGTCATTTAAATACTAGTTGGTGTCGAAATACTGTTTATTAGCTGTTGTAAAAATTATTATAGCTAAAATATCTCATATTTATTTAGATATATAAAATCTTTTTATTGTATATTTAAGTTTTCTTGTTCCTTGAAAAATTTTCGAAGCTGCAAAGGCTATTTTGGGGGTCGAAGTCGAAGAAAAGGCGATTTTACCTTCTACTTTGACTTGTATATCTCGAAGCTCGCAAGCCCCTAATGAATGGTGTTGATTAGAAAAACTGCATTATCACAATTAATACTTCCTTATTTACATAGTTATTTTAGCACATTGTCTTACTACCAGTTCAGTTATAAGCATATGTTCTAATTATACTAATAAGTTAGAGATGAGGAATGTTGAATTTAGAGGAAATATACCCGCATTTGCGTGAAGAGTGAAAAAACCATTTAGGAAAAAACCTCAGTACACTCGACCGGGATTTAAACTCCGATCTTCTTATCATCAGCAGTTTAGTCTCTTGCAAGAGTAACGCCTTAGACCATGCAGCCACCAGGGAATACATTTGACTTGCTTTTGGATACCAAAAGTTTGTAGTAAATTTTAACGTTTTTTTATTAAGGAGGGATGGAAGGGACCACGAGTCAAGGTCAGTACTTTTGGTGGTTTTTAGGAAAAATTTACCAAAAGGTTTCTTCAGTAGATATATTAAATTTTATTTTCTACACAAATCATTCTCAACATTTCTTGAATATTTAGGGCTTTTTATTTTTTATTTAACAAGTAGGCCTAAATCCATTGCTGCTAAATATATCTACTGGAGAAACTTTATTTATTAAAAAAAAAACTACTCACCTTAAAACGCGTGCCCTTTTATCTCACCTTAATATATTTTCAAATATTTTGTAACCATACTGTTTGCACTAATTTCTAAATGAATCTCAAATTTGTGCTGTCACATTTGTAAGTCCTGATCTGGAATAGCCGTATGTTTATAAAGTATGATTAAATGTTTCAACTAATATTATAATCAACTTTATTACTTGACGACACTCTTCCTTTTTGTTCGTTAGTTCTGCGCAGGTCTCACGACATCCTATACCGGTCTTGGTGGAAAAACCTCTGTTACTTTTTGTCCTAACGATTCCAGACACTCGAAGGTATTAGAGAAATAGACATAACGAGTTGACTTCCACGGATCTCCGACAAAAACAACTAAAACGAAGATGATGCATCTCATTAGTGAAGCGGTTTAATTATGCTAATGTGTCTACCTCCTATCTTGAATCGATGGTTGGAAATACACAACATGTCACAAGGAGATTAAAGCTATATTAATATAATTGGACCCGCTTCGGCGGCCTCATGGTCTAAAGCGTCACACTCGTGCTGGACTAGACTGCTGACGACAGGGAGATCAGAGTTCGAATCCCGGTTGGGTGGTTTTTCCTATATGGTTTTCCACTCTCCCACGTAAAATAAGGTACAGTTCTAAATTAAACTTTCCTCCTCATACCTAACTTATTAACGTAACTAGTACATATGCTTATAACCTGAACGGATAGTAAAAACGGCGCTAATATATATACTCTTTTTTTTCAGGCACTTTGAACTACATAATATTTGATTAGAACCCGAAATTATCAGCGCTAGCAAAATATTTACTTTAGGGGGAATATACTAAAATGAGGAGTGAAGGAGGTTATATAATGATAAGTTATATACTCTGTACTCATAGTAAGGCATTGTTAGTCAGATCTCGCAGATTAAGGTGGGCAAGGCATGCAACGCGAACGAAGAAAGCCTTGTTCAGGGTATCAACTGTAAAACCCAATGGGAAGAAACCATCGAGAAGACGGTTCGACCTAATATCGCCGTATTGATTTTATACCAACTTCATCTAATACTGTCTTGGACTCACCATATTATAATGGTTGACCATCACACTGACTGCAGACGTTCTGCTTCAACGGAGTCAGCACCAGAAATGAAAAAAATTTATGGAGCGTCTTGTGGGGGCCGCCTGATAAGCTCAAAGTCCTAGCGCGTGCGCGTTATACCATCGACGGCACCAAGTTATTCTCGAACCATCTAGCCCAGGGATCCCCAACCCTGTTCCCGCGGGCGCCATGGCACCCGCCGAGCCTTTAGCGTCTGCCCGCCACTTTTTGGCTACAGCTGAAAAGTTCTTGACTAATAATTTTAATCTGTCACTTTTCCGATCAAAATCAAGTTTTGCTTATCTCCTAGTATGCTGTTCTCAAGAAGTTGGTGATCGAAAGCCTCCCTCTTTCCAATACCTCCCTTTCATTCTTTTTCTTTGCTGGCTCATTTACAAAGTGTACTTTTACTCGGAACTATCATTCTAATGGTTTCAAGCTGAATGGTTTTGCTTTTTCCTAATCTCAAAGACCTACCCCCTTTCATCATTCTACCACACTCACTAATACCATGATAATACTTCCTTTCTCCATTTAAATATCTTGACAGGGGTCTACCCAGCTTTGATGCCTGAATAAACACAGAATAAATATATATTTTAAAAATGTACCTATGTCCCAAAATGGTGTTGAGTAGTTAAATATTTCTTGTGTCGTTATTTTGGTCTTGTTAAAACCATAAATAAAGCAGTTTTTATTTGTTTTTTTTCAACTTGGGGGGTTGGAACCTCCTCCTCTTCCCCCCTTGGCTACACCCTTTAGTTGGAAACTTAACACGGCCGTTGACCAGTTGACCGGCCGTGTGTTTAGCGGTGAGGCTGACCTTTGAGCCTGGCCTGGCAGGAGTTAGTAGCTACTTTGCAGTGTAAACCAATCATGACAATTTCATCGTAGTTCATGCTCTATTCTAGTTAAATACTCATACATTATATTATTGGTTTTTCATACTTATTTTTTAAAAATATTACAACTTTTATTCAAAAATGAGTGTATCAAGTAAAAGAAAACGAACATATAATTTTAATACTGACTGGGAAGAATCGTATTGTTTTGTCAATTTTAAAGATAAATGTGTTCGCTTGTTGTGTGGAAGTAGTATTTCAGTGCCAAAAAAACATAATGTTGAACGTCACTTCCAGACTAATCACGTCTCTTTTGAAACTAGCTATCCACTTAAATCTGAATTAAGAAAAAATAAATTAAATCAACTAAAATCAAACCTAACTGCCCAGCAGTTGGTTTTCACAAGACCCATGGTAAAAATAAAAATGCCACTATTGCTTCTTTCAAAATGTCTCACTTCTCGCAAAGAAGAAAAAACCATTCCTGGATGGGGAGTTGTTAAAAGAGGCTTTCTGACTGGAGCTGATTGCTTGTTTGAGGGGTTTTCTAATAAGCGTGAGATTATGTTAGCGATCCAAGACTTACAGCTATCAGATAACACCATTACAAGAAGAATACATGCAATTTATACTGACATGTAAACTCAGCTAAAGAATGACTTGGAAATATGTGAATGGTTTCTCATTACAATTTGACGAGTCAACAGATTTAGCTGGCCAAGCACAGTTGGCAGTTATGGTAAGAATGGTATTTAATGATCTCACTACAAAAGAAGAGCTATTGAAAATATTGCCAATGAAAGGATGAACAACAGGTGCAGATATCTACAACACATTCAAAACATATACCAAATCAATAGATATGCCTCTGCACAAGCTATATGCGATCACCACTGACGGGCACTGCGATGGTGGGTAATACCAATGGATTTATTGCCCTGTGCAAGAAAGATGAATCATTTCCGAACTTTATGTCATACCACTGTATTATTCATCAAGAAGCCTTGTGTGGAAAAGTACTTTCGTTTGAACATGTTATGAAAATAGTTATAAAAATAATCTACTATATTAGAGTATACCTTTGCAGCACCGACTTTTCAAGGCCCTATTAGAAGATTCTGAAGTTAAACAGCCCGATCTTATACTACATACAGAAGTACGTTGGCTCAGTAAAGGTAAAGTTCTTACAAGATTTGTAAGCTTGATTGAAGAGATGAAAACATTTCTCAATACCAAAAATCTGAATTACGATCAACTAAGTGACTTTTGCTGGTTGGTTGATCTGGGTTTACTCACAGACATCATGGAAAAATTGAATTCTTTGAACTTAGAGCTACAGGGAAAAGATAAACATGTAGCTCAAATGATAGCTCTGTGAACTCATTTAAAGCTAAACTCGTTCTGTGGATGTCTCATCTGCAGATGAAATCTCTCGTGCATTTCCCAACTATGAAGAAAATGTTAGGTGAGAGTGACTAACTCGTTATCATTTGTTATTCACCATCAAGTGCTTCAAGAGCAGTTTGTAAAGAGATTTGAACAGTTTACAATCATCGAGCCAATGGTCACTTTTTTTATCAATCCTTTTACTAACCAAGTAAGTACATCAGAATTAGCTGAATCCATTGAAAGACTTATTCAAGTAAGGACAGAAGAACTAGAATTAGAGATTTTGGATCTTCAGAATTACATTGTGCTAAAATCCTATATAACAAATGAGAACTTTTGGAATTTGGTTGACAGAAAAAAGTTTCCTTTCTTGAAAAGTGCAGCATCCAAGATAAAATCTTTCTTTGGTTCCACATACTTATGTGAATCATTGTTTTCTACCATGAGTATCATAAAATCAAAGTACAGGTCTCGACTTACTGAAGAACATCTTGATGATTGTTTACGGACAGGAATATCATCCTATGCTCCGAATTATGAAGTATTGGCTGATGAACTGCAGTGTCAAGGATCACATTGACCTTTAAAAAATAATTTTAAATTTTAAACTCTCAATTTTTTTTAATATAATTTTTGTTTGTGTGTTATTTGCATTATAAATTATGTTCGGATATAAATTTGCCTTAAAAATAATAGGTGCCCGCCGTACTACCGTTAGTTTTGAATGTGCTCTAAGGTACAAAAAGGTTGGGGACCTCTGATCTAGCCAATTCGCTGAGGGAGGAGTTAAAGTCTGTTCACGGTAGGAATTGTTTTCTGAAAGGCCTTTTTCCTTACCAGAAATCTATTATATGGTAGGATATTGGTAGGAAAAAGGACCTTTCAGAGAGTAATTCCTACAGTGAATGGAGCATATGTTCCTTTCCTCTCCCCTCCTTTTCCCCTGCTTGTTTATACAATATATATGGGGCTGTACAAGAATCATGGTCACACTTCCGTCACACACTTCGTCTCGCCCTTGCCTGGAGAAGAACTCTTGACTTCACCAACAAGTTGTTTATACTAATATAACCTCCATGCAGGAGTGATGGTCTCGCTGACACATTGCAGAAGGGTTGCGCCCAGCTACTAATGTTCTCGTAGCTAATATATGAAAACCGTGTTCCAGTAAGGGTGTACAGATAGTTAAGTTTAAGTTTTAGGTTGATGGCATGTAGCGTTTACTTGTAACTATTCACCCGCCTCGGTGGCGTAGTTAGCTAACGCGCTAGCCGTGTTGAACTCGACTGCCGAGAACGGGGTGATCGAGGTTTCTAATCTCGGTCGGGTGAACCGAGGGTCGTTTTCCCCTCTCCCTCCACGCAAATGAGGGTTCACTTCCTCTAAATTCAAATCTCTCTGTCCCTAATCCATTAGCGTAATTAGTACTTAAGCGTATAGCCCGAACGGGTAGTAAGACGCGGTGCTAAATAATACTTGTAACTATTCAATAAATCTCGTGTTCGGGGTAAAACACTAAGGGCCGGTCTTATGACTACCGGATAAATATTGCTATCGGGAGGCCAGATAAAGGTTATCAGCCACTTTCATATTTTAAGCGTATTATTAACAGAATTTATCTGCCGGATAGCTATCTGTAGGATAAATATATATATAAGTATAAGTATATTGTTATGAATCAAACGCAAGGTTGATGCTGTTTTTACTGGTGTGCGCATGCGTATAAGCCTTGCTGCTACCGCTACAACCTGGCGAGTGGCGATAACGCTCAATATTTGTTAAATAATGGCGGATAAAAGAGTGCAAGGAAACAGATGGCGTCACGTGCCGCAGAATTTGTTGTCTTGCAAGTACTAATTTCGGTCTCTGCCAAAATGTGGGCAATAGTTAGGTAGAACGTTTACAAAACTTCATTTATTGTACTCACATTTAAATAATTTGTTCTTATAAGATTATAATCATACAAATAGCTTGTCAGTTTTTATAAGAGTGTGAATTAAATGTTCTAACTTTATATATAGTTAGAGTCTGTACTTGTGCTTACTAAACATGCGAACCAAGATTTTAACCTAAAAACATATTCTGATAGGTGAAACCTCATGAAAAACCACGCGTCACTATAGCAACGCCAATTTTATCTTTCTGACAGAAGTTATCAGGTACTTAAACATCCAAATAAAAATGTGATGAATAAACACATTGTATCTGGCATTTATCATGCTATCTGGCAGTCGTAAGACGCACTTTTAACTTATCGACCAGATAACAATATTTATCGGACAGATTAATATTTATCCAGGAGTCATAAGATCGGCACTTAATTTGCTAGTTAAACATTGCCTTGGAATGTGGAAGTGTCCACTTATATGTATTGGATAGAATCCAAGTTAGCGCCACTTTAGTTTATTTTGTAATTGTTATTTGCCCGTGACATTGTAATGATGTATCCTAGCACAAGTAGTATGAATACTTACTAGCAAACGTGTTATAGTTCATGTCTCAAAAGTCACTGTTCCACTAGTCAAGGGAACACTGTCAACTTATTGTTACGTACAATTTTCAGACGAAAATAAACATACTGATTGTTATTTATAACCATTTTAATATCTCCAACTCTTGTTCGTTTATCATATGTTTTCTTAATCCTATTCATATGTCTTGCTAACGTCCCCCTTGTCCCACCCACTGATGTTAAGGGTAGGAAATAATTACGCGCCGGAACCTGCCTCGGTGGCGTAGTTGGCTAACGCGCTTGTCGTGTTGAGCTCGACTGCTGAGGATGGGGAGATCAAGGTTCGAATCTCGGTCGGGTGAACTGGGGGTGGTTTTTCCTAAATGGTTTTCCACTCTCCCTCCACGCAAATGCGGGTTCACTTCCTCTAATTCAACCTTCCCGATTCCTAATCCATTAGCGTAATTAGTACTTAAAGCGTATAACCCGAACGGGTAGTAAGACGCGGTGCTAAATAATAATAATAATAATAATAATAATAATAATAAAAAAATAATAATAATAACTACGCGCCGAAGGTGTATGAAAGCGCCAACGGTGCAAGTAGCGTACACGTAAAGGGCGACGGTGTACCTGAAAGAGATAGGGCGTGATGAGGTGGACTGGATAGAACTAGCTCAAGATAGGGATAGGGCGTAATGAGGTGGATTGGATAGAACTAACTCAAAATAGGGATAGGGCGTAATGAGGTGGATTGGATAGAACTAGCTCAAGATAGGGATAGGGTGTAATGAGGTGGATTGGATATAACTAGCTCAAGATAGGGATAGGGTGTAATGAGGTGGATTGGATAGAACTAACTCAAGATAGGGATAGGGTGTAATGAGGTGGATTGGATATAACTAGCTCAAGATAGGGATAGGGTGTAATGAGGTGGATTGGATAGAACTAACTCAAGATAGGGATAGGGCAAAATGAGGTGAATTGGATATAACTTGCTCAAGATAGGGATAGGATGTAATGTGGTGGACTGGATATAACTATCTCAAGATAGGGATAGGGCGTAATGAGGTGGATTGGATAGAACTAGCTCAAGATAGGGATAGGGTGTAATGAGGTGGATTGGATAGAACTAACTCAAAATAGGGATAGGGTGTAATGAGATGGACTGGATAGAACTAGCTCAAGATATGGATAGGGAGTAATGAGGTGGACTGGACATAACTAGCTCAAGGTAGGGATAGGGTGTAATGAGGGGGACTGGATAGAACTAACTCAAAATAGGGATAGGGCGTAATGAGGTGGATTGGATAGAACTAGCTCAAGATAGGGATAGGGTGTAATGAGGTGGATTGGATAGAACTAACTCAAGATAGGGATAGGGCAAAATGAGGTGAATTGGATATAACTTGCTCAAGATAGGGATAGGATGTAATGTGGTGGACTGGATATAACTATCTCAAGATAGGGATAGGGCGTAATGAGGTGGATTGGATAGAACTAGCTCAAGATAGGGATAGGGTGTAATGAGGTGGATTGGATAGAACTAACTCAAAATAGGGATAGGGTGTAATGAGATGGACTGGATAGAACTAGCTCAAGATATGGATAGTGTGTAATGAGGTGGACTGGATAGAATTAGCTCAAGATAGGGATAGGTTGGAAGTGCGGCAATGAACTTTCGAATTTCTAATGCTATGTAGCAATCTGTATATTATATGAAAGCAAATGTATTTACTTTTTTTTTACAATTGAGAATTTTAGGGTAGTTTTTAATATGTATATAATAATGTATACATTTTGAATATAAAGTCGTAAGCGTGATATTAAAATTTAACCCATACATTCAACAATTCTTCACCGCTTTGTATTATAGTTGTACTTCATATGTTTGAATCTTTCATTAAAACCACTTGCAATCTTGCTGGTGTATGGGTGCAGTGCCCCGCTTGCCCCTCCAAGGTTGCGCCACTCCCTGGGACCCCCACTTACAGTATCCCTTGTACCCCTAGGGATTGAAGAACTCTCTAAGTGTTCTATTCTGTCCCTTCCACCCACGCCCCAGCCCCAAAATGCATCGATTTCGGTTTTCTGTCCCACAGGAAAGCAGCGTCCAAACAGTTTGATAGGGGTCTTGTCTGAACAGTTAGACTGGAATTCCGCCTCGAGTCGTTGCTATGACGTCAAGAGCTATTGGAACAGAAAAGAAATAAGTGTTCCAAATCTGTTCTCGGGGAGTTTTCTACAGGAGCTAGGAAGAGTTTTTAGTCGTTCCTTTTTTCGCAAAAATCATTCGAGCATTATGCTTGAATTTGTGGGTGGGTGTGAATTTGATGTAAAAAGAGATTTTACCATATTTATAATACAACGTTTTATATTTAAAAAATAATATGAATATAAGCTTGAGCCAGTTATTTCCTTATAACCTGGCACAGCGAACAAAGGCATGACTTATTATATACTAAAACACTATATGTTAACTATATATGAAATAATCAATTAGTTTGGGAATGTTGACACCTTCGTATACGAAATGCTCAGCCCGTATATGATGGAAATATAAACAGGAAGTGTCCTTGTGACTCCTAGATATGTTCAAAACTCGACAAACTCTATAAAATGCACATAAAGCACCAATACTTACTACCCGTTCAGTTTACATGCAGATATGAGCATTGCTCTAATGGGGTAGGGATGAAGAAGGAATCATTTCAGAGGTAATCTACATGCATTTGCTTGGAAGTAGAGTGGTAAACCACTTAGGAAATAACCACCCTCACCACACCCAACCGCGATTCGAACCCCAATCTCCCCATTCTCAGCAGGCCAGTATAACACAAGAGTGACGCCTTAGAGTATTCTACAAATGAAGCGGGTATCAGGAAGGTTGAATATAAGGGAAGTGAATCCACATTTGAGGGAGGAAAATCCCTCAATACACCCGACTGGGCTTCGAGCCCCGATCACCCCGTATTCGCAATCCAGTCTATTGTTAGAGTGAAACCCCATATAATTCGACTACTAAATCGTAAACCAATAAACTATAAATGAGGAACAAATCTGCCATCTCGCTCTCACGTACAGGTTTTCTTTTTCATACTGCTACCGATGAGGTGAACATTTCTAAACAGCTGTTTATTGCTAAGGCGTCCGATTATGTTTCAAATCGACAATATTTGCAATTCTCTGAGGTATCCGGAGGCAGCAACTGAAGTTGAATTCAACACCGGTTGTATCTCATTTACATCTAAGCTTCGCAGATATTCTAAAACTTCTCCCACTATCCCCAACCCCCTTCAGTAAAGATGAAATTATATATTTATATTTAACATTAAGAGAACCTTTGAAGAAAAGGTCCACTAAATTTACCTTAGATCTGTCAAAATCCACACGATCGTTTTAAAAGTGACGGCTGAAGATCAATAGATTCAGAGTATAAAAATATGAAGATAGGTAATATAAAATATTTTACTAAACCCAACAAAAAAATTAATAAAATTAATCCTACATTTGTCAAAATTGACATTATCATTAAAAAGTGATGAGTGAATAACAGAAGACTCGGCGTATGGCTAGATAAAAGTGGATTTAGTTAAGTTTTCTAACTGACAGATAAGGTTCTCGATGTGGCGATCCTACTATTACAAGGTGGGAAGTACATGATGATAGCGCACAGTCTCTTCAAGACAGATAGCTGCTTTACCTCTATACTACTCTTAATTAGTGTCGTCTCTGTCGCACCAACGCGAGACGTGTTTGTGTAGAAGCTACTAGGTACATAAACCACACAATGCTTGGCTGGCTGGCTGGCCCGATGTCTGTCGGAGATGTGTTTGCACTGGAACAAATACAATACCTTCCCTACAATAGGCAAACAAAACAACGTGGGCTTCTTGTTCCACGACCAGATTGGAAAAGCGAGAGAGAGACGTTAAGACCCCTTCGTGATGTTACCTAAAGATTTTTTTTTTGTGTGACAAAAAAAGATGCTCTTGAGAGAACGCAATAAAACACAATGTAAACTTATTCCAAATAACGGGGGACGTAAACATATAACATTTATACTTTGGTCTAGAAAATAGTGTGTTGAAATATTTCTTAAAGAGCTCAGGTTGGATTATAAGGGTTGTCACTATTTTTTTGTTTTCAATATAAAACTTCCAAAGTTCTTCTGAAGGAATTCCTATTTTTCCATACAATTTATGATGAAGTATAAAGGAATGAAATTTAGTCTGTCATGAAATGACCAGTGTAAAGTTTAAAAGAGGATAAGTTGAACTCGATGGAGAAATATTACGACCCCAAATTTTAAGGAGGGGGTGGGGGGGGGGGGGGCAAGAGATAGAACATTGATTTAAACACATGCCCTCAGTTCTCAATTTATTCTATTTTCCATACACATGTATTTGTAGCTTTTAGTTAAATATTATAAATTAACTATTATGTAAGTATTTTTATATCTTTTTTTTTGTTGCAAAATTTCCTGGATTTTCCAGACATAAAAAATTCGTTGTGTACTCATCGGTTTTACAAATTGTCCCGGTGTGATAGGTAGCAATGATTATTTAAAACCATGTGTACCGTATAATGGGTGTTATTCCAATAAATACCACTTTGAAAATACTATCGAAAAAACCACAGAAGGTTGATTATTCATAAAGTCTCCCAATCTTATCCACGCAAATGTGGGTATATTTCCTCTGAATAGACCTACTACATTCCTCATCGCCATTGAATTATTGTAATTAAAATACATATAACCTGGATGTGATGGAAAATAAATACAATAATTTGGACACCAGTCAAAAAAAATTTCAACTATAACCGCAGTCCTGACACGAGAAAAAATAAGTCGTTCATCTTTGCTTGAATAAAGACCTGTATTATCTCTAGGAAAGAATAAACTACGACTAATATCCCTGGATGTAAATCAACATTATCTCAACACGACAAAAAACAAAACTTATTCTTATACAGATTTAAATCCCAAGATGGAGGTAGATTTGTTTTTCCATTCACAAATTTAATATATCGACCTGATGCTGCTCTTTCATAACACACGAAGATATTTCATTTCAATACACAAGTTGAGATTGGGAGAAAAGTGGTTTAAGTTCCGTTGCACACACAATAAAGTATGTAAATTTCTTATAAGAATGTAGAATGTGGGAGTTGCATTGACATATTTTATCGTAAATATTACATGCAACATAAAGATGACACTTTTTTTCTTTTACAAAATACGTTGCATAATGCGTCTGAATGAATTATGCCTGAAAAACATCGCCAAACCATATTTCAAAACAAAGATGGGATTAGCTGAGCGACCAGGATAAAAAAAAGCATCTTATTAGCCAACTGGGAGTGTATACATATAATTTCAATTTCATCATTGGATTCGGGACAAAAAGGAAGAATCTAAAGAAAATGTACCCACCTTTAACTTTCATGGAAAAAAATCTTTAGTACACCCAGACGGGATTTTATCCCAAATCTCTTCGTCACCAGCAAACCAGATTATAAGATCTCGACGTTTAGTCCACGTGCCCACAAATTCGAGTATGTCATGCGTGTTTAATTAAAATATTTATATTTAAGTATAGAAAGGTGCTTAATTATACTCGTTGTATTTGATGTAGGCCATTTTTTAATTGATCTAATTAGTACATTTAATACAAGGGTTTTTAACGATCGGATATAAAGGCTAGGAATGTAAAAGTTAGTTAAGAAGAAACGCATCTACGTTTGGATAGAAATTATGGGAAAACTACAGTAAACATTAGACGTGTAAAAACTAGAGACTGATAGAATCTTTTCACAAATCCAAATCTTAACTTTACTTTTGGATATCTAATCCAAATTCGAATCCTCGATTCTTTAAAAATGTACAATTTTAGTTAAAGGGAAAATATTTAAAATGTAATTAAAAAGAAACGTTTAAAGCTTGGTGCCATGACAAATTGCATTTAGTTTGTCATGTCTATTACGGGATAATTTATTAACAATAAAGATAACCCTTTTTAATAGGCATATATTAATTATATTAATACAATTTTGTCTTTTTTGTGATTTTGTTTTCACCCAACTATACAAGTCTATATTCTTCCTTTTACCAAATTATTTGAAATTGTTATTTGAGGTCAAGGTCTTAATAAACTGTATTCGAGATACTTTTTTTTAATATATTTTTTACAAACCTCGAATTTATCGAATTTCGAAGGATTCGAACGTCCCACCTTTATTGAAATTCATTCCCAACCAATCCCAATACACCTTGACGCGACTTGAATCATGTCATCTGCGTCAATGGCATTAAAGTACAATGGCAGTCTAACACTTTAGACTCCGCAATCGCACGTAATATTATATCTGGTTCAATGTTTTTCTTCTGTCAAGAAACGACGAGCGCTACAGCACCGTTTTGTTAAGTTTTTAACTCAACTAAAAGTACTCAAGGAGAGTTTACGAAGTAACAACGTCAAGAAACAAAGTAACACGTATGGCACGACTTTCTCGAAAACAATCTTTGTTTCAAGAATTATGCTAAACTGTTGTAGATAGGAAACGATTGTGCATACTCGTATGATGTGAAGCAAAGCTCGGACATTGTAAAGATTGTCGAGGCATCTTGTCTGAAACGATAGCCAACCACCTGAGAGACTTCACCTCGAATTCCGGTGAAGTCAACATTTCATTATTATTTGAGGTGTTAAACGTGCAATTTCTGAAATCGACTGATTATATCAGTACATGACTCATATATTAACTTAAATCTAGAATAAACACAACATCAGCCCCGGCTGTTAATACATCACTGTGAAAGGAAAAACGCATATTTCATCAATGATACATTTTCCGGCCATGCGGAAGTCGAACCCGCTATCCTTATCTCAGTAGACGGACACGCTACCGACCAAGTTAAGTTGTTGGACGAAGGCCAACCAATCTTCGGATATACGAATATCAAGCGACTTAGGTCGAATGGGGTGATAGGTAGACTCCAAAGACTAGACTATAACTACACCCTTAATCTTCACGCAGTGAGAGGGCGGTTGAACAAGTGTTTCGGATTTATCTCTTGAGTGCGGTACCAGGAGCTACTAATGCTATTCGTGTGCTAAGTGCCCCTAAAAATAATTACTTATTCTTAAAAATATTCAGGAGTAGAAACGATTATTTTGCCTAAGTATC
This sequence comes from Timema cristinae, assembly GCA_039000515.1. Classification (NCBI taxonomy): domain Eukaryota; kingdom Metazoa; phylum Arthropoda; class Insecta; order Phasmatodea; family Timematidae; genus Timema; species Timema cristinae. The sequence continues at coordinate 53,535 of JBCFYV010004701.1, forward strand.
AACATCCAAAGTAAAATCTTTGCCGGATGGAAATATACATAGAGCTTCTGACATGTACACTCCTTCTACCCATAAAGGTAGCATCTCACCTTGATTTATTTTCAGCACCACATTTTACTATCTGTCCGGGTTATAGGCCTATGTACTAACTACACTAATGTGTTAGGGATTGGGAAAGTTTAAATTAGAAGTGCAACCACATTCTCGTGGAGGTAGAGTATAAAAACCATTCAGAGAAAACCATCCTTAATGCACCGTATCAGGATCGAATCCCGATCTTCATGTTGATTATTTACACTATGACGTCCCATGGGATAGGACTGCTACCGTTCAGGGTAATCGAAGTGTACATAGTCGGTTCATGTTCTAACAATACTCTACGCGTACATAATACCAACGTTTATATAACACGACAACTACTAACACGGTATTCATGCTAAAATAAAGGGAATAAAATGGCTCCAGAAAAAACCCGAGTTTTATTGGGACATCAAAGGATTGATATATGTATATTTATATAGATATAAATATGAGTAGGGGTCATGTTATATAAACGCTGGTATTATGTACACTTCGTCTACCCTGAAAGTTAGCAGCAGTCCTACCCCATAGGACGCCATTGTGTAATTCATCAAGATGATACGCACATAAGACTCAAATCATCACCATATTTCACCAACTTGCTGGGCCTGAACACTCGAGACTTTGCGTGAAGGTTCATTTTATATCCTAGGCAAGAGATAAGACAAGGTTTTGGGAAATTTCGCCTATATGGGGTGAAAAAAATGGGTTCAAAATTATCAAAATTTACTGATGTATCTTTTGATCCAGTAAACAAGAGCCTTTAAATTTAAAATGAAGGTTCCTTTCAAAACTTGGTGGGACGTTTTTGAGTTGTTTAAAAAAAAAACATTTCACCCCCTAAGAGGATATAGAGGGGCAAAAAGGTGTGGGACTGACTGACTCACTCATCACCGTATTTCCCCTACCCCTGAGCATGGAAACTAAGACATTTTACTTGGCTGGAAAGGTAGCGGGATAGCCCCATTTAATCAGAAAATGTCAAAATTGGGAAATTTCAAAATAGGGCACTGGGAAATAGGCTGCCTATAAAAGTAATTAGAAAAAAGCTTTTTAGATGAGGTATAAAATTAAAATTTGGCAGATAAGTAGAGAAACAACTCCAGATAATTAAATACATTTTCAAATTTGAAATTTCTAATAGTCATTTGGAGAAAAATAGGTGGATGGGTTCAAAATTTCAAAAACTTTTAGTATTAAGAATTAGGATTAGGAATTTTAATAATAGTTCTTTAAATGAAGGTGAGATTACTATTTTCAAACCTAATAGATAGGCCTACCACTACTTTTATGTGTGGGGAAAAAACAAACTCAGCAAGAAGGTATAAAGACCCCTCAAAATAGCCATTAAAGATTTTAAATTGAGAAAATAAGGTAAATGGGAAAGAGGGGTCCCCTAAGGATTCCTAGAACCAATATAAAAATACTTTTTGGTGTGGTATAAAATGAAAGTTCGACACAAAGGTCAAGAGACCTTCCCGGAGAGCCGATTGACGTCTGAACATATTAAATTTCAAAATTGGAGTCCAGGAAATGGAAGATCTCGAAATTGATACAACTAATACAGAACACTACATTCCAATCTGTTTTAAAATTGAAATTTGGCAAGAACGTAAATAAACGA
>JBCFYV010004702.1:0-20691 GCA_039000515.1 Timema cristinae
GTTTAATTTTCTTCACATGGTGATACCAACAGTCCTTGAAAATATGTCACAAGCATAGCAGCATTAGGTGACAAGAATTTTAAATGAAAAATAGTTTGAAATAGTTGACAGATATTAACAAACTATGTATATTATCATGCGAAGAAAAACTCAGTTCCAACTTGATAAATATTAAATTTATTTTGGCAAACAAAAAAGTGTTGCCATAAAAACTGAAAAATCGGTGCTGTTTTCCCGTATTCCTTACACTCCTACCTTAAGGTAATATTGGAATGTAAGTTGTTTGATTTTCAAATGTCATCACAATCTTAGTTACAAATTGTAAAGAAAGTCATACGACTGTGATTTGAATCTTTCAAGTTTGGCTATCTACATAATTATATATGCTAATGAGTAAGGTATGAAGAAGTGTGCTTATATTTGTGACTCAGGGTTTTGACCTTGTTTCAAGTTTATTTCAATTTATTGGGAAATATGCTACGGTATTTTATTTGTATGGCACCTTTCAAAGGCATGATAAGGTAAGTATGTTTAACATCGCTGTTACTTTTGTGCATCTTAATTCAGTTAATTAACTAAATGAAGATATATGCATTCACCTCAGATATAAAATAATCTTATTTTATTGTGAACTTGTATGTGAACAAATATTGTCCTTTCTATATACATTAATTAGTTCACTGGCTATGTCATCAAATCTGCTGGGTACTTTTTCAGTCACTTCTAATAGAAATAAAAGGCTGAAACTTTGTTTATTTTCTTAATTCGCATGACATGCATTCTTTTAAAAATATGGGTTAGTTCCATCAGTTTTGACTATATTTTTATTTACCTTACATACTTCTTATGTTATAAAAATTTCCAATCGCTTTTTCAGTAACTTCGACCATACCTAATCGGTTCAAACATGTCCTAATTGATTTTACATAACTCGCAAATAAAAATAAATAAAACACTTTTTTTTTTTCAAGACTACATCTTATACCAATAAAATAAAGTGTAGTATTTACTCATGCAACATAAAGTATACGAGCATGACCTACATGAGCCCGACAGGATCCTTGGGAAGAGCTAACAAGTGAGGTGGTCTATTTTGAAGGAGCAAGTGCTATACCTTAAATTTTTATCGGCATAACCCTGGTGAAAATCTCAAGAGGAAACCAAAGTAGAAAACCAAGAAAATCCAGATCAAACCAAGTTCTGGGTTTTACTCTGGTTTTCAATGGGTTATGAAACAACCAGAGTTAGTCTGGTTCTTTCAGGGTCTCTGGTTTACTCTGGAATGGTTTGGTTACTGTGGGATGCTCTGGTTTTTTATTTAAGAATTCCCTTGTTTGCAATAGAATACTCTGTTATTTTACTCTGGTGTATGTTGGTTCTCTCTGGGATGCTATGGTATTTTACTCTGGTGTATGTTGGTTCTCTCTGGGATGCTATGGTATTTTACTCTGGTCTATGTTGGTTCTCTCTGGATGCTATGGTATTTTACTCTGGTCTATGTTGGTTCTCTCTGGGATGCTATGGTATTTTACTCTGGTTCTCTCTGGGATGCTATGGTATTTTACTCTGGTTCATGTTGGTTCTCTCTGGGATGCTATGGTATTTACTCTGGTCTATGTTGGTTCTCTCTGCATTGCTATGGTATTTTACTCTGGTTCATGTTGGTTCTCTATGGGATGCTATGGTATTTACTCTGGTCTATGTTGGTTCTCTCTGGGATGCTATGGTATTTTACTCTGGTTCATGTTGGTTCTCTCTGGGATGCTATGGTATTTTACTCTGGTCTATGTTGGTTCTCTCTGGGATGCTATGGTATTTTACTCTGGTTCATGTTGGTTCTCTCTGGATGCTATGGTATTTACTCTGGTTCATGTTGGTTCTCTCTGGGATGCTATGGTATTTACTCTGGTCTATGTTGGTTCTCTCTGGGATGCTATGGTATTTTACTCTGGTTCATGTTGGTTCTCTCTGGGATGCTATGGTATTTTACTCTGGTCTATGTTGGTTCTCTCTGGGATGCTATGGTATTTTACTCTGGTCTATGTTGGTTCTCTCTGGGATGCTATGGTATTTTACTCTGGTTCATGTTGGTTCTCTCTGGGATGCTATGGTATTTTACTCTGGTTCATGTTGGTTCTCTCTGGGATGCTATGGTATTTACTCTGGTTCATGTTGGTTCTCTCTGGGATGCTATGGTATTTACTCTGGTCTATGTTGGTTCTCTCTGGGATGCTATGGTATTTTACTCTGGTTCTCTCTGGGATGCTATGGTATTTTACTCTGGTTCATGTTGGTTCTCTCTGGATGCTATGGTATTTACTCTGGTCTATGTTGGTTCTCTCTGCATTGCTATGGTATTTTACTCTGGTTCATGTTGGTTCTCTATGGGATGCTATGGTATTTTACTCTGGTCTATGTTGGTTCTCTCTGGGATGCTATGGTATTTACTCTGGTCTATGTTGGTTCTCTCTGCATTGCTATGGTATTTTACTCTGGTCTATGTTGGTTCTCTCTGCATTGCTATGGTATTTACTCTGGTTTATGTTGGTTCTCTCTGGGATGCTATGGTATTTACTCTGGTTTATGTTGGTTCTCTGTGGGATGCTATGGTATTTACTCTGATCTATGTTGGTTCTCTCTGAGATGCTATGGTATTTTACTCTGGTTCATGTTGGTTCTCTCTGGGATGCTATGGTATTTTACTCTGGTCTATGTTGGTTCTCTCTGGGATGCTATGATATTTTACTCTGGTTCATGTTGGTTCTCTCTGGATGCTATGGTATTTTACTCTGGTCTATGTTGGTTCTCTCTGCATTGCTATGGTATTTACTCTGGTTCATGTTGGTTCTCTCTGGGATGCTATGGTATTTTACTCTGGTTCATGTTGGTTCTCTCTGGGATGCTATGGTATTTACTCTGGTTAATGTTGGTTCTCTGTGGGATGCTATGGTATTTACTCTGGTTAATGTTGGTTCTCTGTGGGATGCTATGGTATTTACTCTGGTTTATGTTGGTTCTCTCTGGGATGCTATGGTATTTACTCTGGTTTATGTTGGTTCTCTGTGGGATGCTATGGTATTTACTCTGGTCTATGTTGGTTCTCTCTGCATTGCTATGGTATTTACTCTGGTTTATGTTGGTTCTCTCTGGGATGTAGAGATGGGCGAAACTGTGATTTTACGATATCAGTGAATACAGTGACTGTGATTTTCATACATCGGTGATTTATACCAGTGATTTTTCACTGTGACCTGTATTCACAGTGTTTTGATGGACCGATATTTTTTCACTTTCCAACCACGGTGAAGGCTAGTATTTAGCTGCTGTCCGAGTATCGAGTATCTAGTATGGAGTATTTATGAGTATTGAGTATTGGATATTTAGTATTTACTCGAATACTCCCATGAGTATTGGTTGGAAAGAAAACTAATTACTCGGGTGTTTGGCGGCTTGCAATGGAATTCGATACTTAAAGGACTAACATAAGCTCTTCCTGTCGGCACTGACATTTACAATCGACATACAACTCGCTACCTAATCTTTCAAGGCTTAATCTGGGTTTCATGTTGCTTGACTAATGTACAGTCAATACAAAAGTATGCATTTTAAGATGTTTCATACAGTTGATAAAGCAAAACATACTGTTTTTGAAAAATGAGCTCTACGAAATCAATTGTTTTAAATAGAAATAGCACGTAAAACATGCCAGTCAATAAGGTTGATTCTCAATTATCTGGTAGAAAATAAAAAATAAAAGAATAACAAGGGCAGCGAAGCGAGTATTTACTCTAGTGTCTTGAGGAAGTAATACTAGCTCCGTGGCTCGAGTAACTGTTGCCATCCGATGCGAGTATGGAGTATCTCTGATATCTCAATCACCGATACTTTTGAGATCGAGTAACTGGGAGTATCGGTGATCAAATGGTATCGGTGAAAAAAATCACAGTCAGTGCTATGGTATTTTACTCTGGTCTATGTTGGTTCTCTCAGGGATGCTATGGTATTTTACTCTGGTTTATGTTGGTTCTCTGTGGGATGCTATGGTATTTACTCTGGTTTTATGTTGGTTCTCTGTGGGGATGCTATGGTATTTTACTCTGGTCTATGTTGGTTCTCTCTGCATTGCTATGGTATTTACTCTGGTGTATGTTGGTTCTCTGTGGGATGCTATGGTGTTTTACTTTGGTTCGTGTTGGTTTTCTCTGGGATGCTATGGTATTTTACTCTGGTTCGAGACTAGTTCTCTCTGGGTTGCTATAGTATGAGTTGGATCACAAGTTTAAATCATGGAATTGAGATCTAGTGATTAAAAAAACACATATTTACAAGAGAAGTCAATAGAATATTTTTTTATTTTGATTAAGAATGAAAGGTGCATTATGGTTATATTTTATAATTATGATTAATAAAAGATACATTATGTAATTATGATAAAGAATAAAAGGTTAATAATACATATAATTTATTTTACAATTTTTATTAAATAGAAGTATATTCATATAGTAATCACTAAATAATTTATCACAAAAAATTAAACAAATTGATTTGTCTGCATTTTTAACCCTTCCTGTCATTTACGGAACATTCCGCCAATTAAAATTTGCTCAAGTGTCATTTACGATATATTCCACCACAACTCGGTATGCTTTACGTATCAAAAACAGAACATTCCTCGATCGCTCGTTTTTCTGTGTTATAGAATATTTTGTAGATGGCAGCAGGGAACTGTAATGAATATATGTAACTTATCATTTCCAAAGTAAGTAAACAGCACAGTTACCAATAAAGCGATGGCAAGAGTGTGGGATATTTTGTCAAATATAAATGACAGTGAGCTTAGTTATTTTAAAACAAGTGATGAAAATGACTGTGATAATAGTGAAGATGCAAACCCTTTCATAATAACACCAAGCCTTTCTGATGTGGATACACCCCCAGTAGAATATTCTAGGCTCTTCTTTGACGACAAAATGTTAGACCATTTATGTGAGGTAGCTAACCTATATGTTGGCAAATCATGCTGACTTATGCCATATTATGATTGAAACATTAAAATTAATATTTTTTGACTTAGGTTTCACAAAAGTAAAGTAAGAATTATTTATCTAATAAAAAATATATTTATAATAATTTTAGTTGGGAAAAATTGAGCATGTAAGGATAAAGCTTATTATTTCCATCAACATTGGAAGGGTTAAAATTACAACTTATTTGTGTGGGCGATGGTGGTGGGCAAAGAAAGGAACCATTCCTGAAACAAAACAATAATTGTTAATTTAAAAAAAATATAACCTTTTTAAGGTATTTTCCACTAAGTAAAAATAGGTAATTTAAAATCAACCATGAAGCATTCTAATGACGTGTTATCATGTACAAAATTAGTCATAAAATTTTTAATCAGCAGGCAAGCTTTGCTTTTGAGACCGGTGGGGCTGAAGATCAGCTATCATCCCACCAACCAAACTGTTCATTCTCAATAAAAATGTGGCTTTGGCTTCTCTAGAATACCCTCGTTTATCGAGGTACTCCTTGTATCTGGGGATCAAAGGTCCACATGAAAATTCTGTAACATAATTTACACACAACTTCGTACTTATTGATCCACTCTAACTTTCTCCATATTCATACATGCCATTTGAGTCTTAAAAGCTTTTAATTTTTCTCTTTTTCAAACATACAACATTTGACCACAAATAAAATGGCTCACTCCTTCCTTTTGACCATTGGATTCACTTTCAAACCACAATCTTTCAGCATCCATTCATTATGGACATTCCATATGAGCTTTTTCAAACATATTTTTAAATATCTTCTTCCAACTACATTTACTTTCGCCTTTCACGCTTCACAGCCATACAGCAAAGTTGGCAACACAGTTTTATACACTGCCATCTTAGTCTGTTTCTATACTACCTCATTCTTAGAAATAGTCCGCATACAGCCAAATACTCTCTGAGGTGCATTCACCCGTCTGAGGTGTTAAAAGCCTTGAAAGTGTTACAGAATGGCAAAGCTGTGGGTGTAGATCGGATTACAAGTGAAATACCAACGTGTGGAGGTTAGGTACTTTTTGCCAGATTATTTGAGCTTTTAAATGTATGTGCTGGAATTTCAAAAGTCCTAATGAAAATAAGAATGCCGTCATTGTTCCTTTGTACAAAGGTAAAGGCAACAAGAGTGAATGTAAGAATTATAATTCGTGAAAAAACCGAGGACAAGATTTGGGGTGCGTAATACGGTTTTACGCCAGGTAGAGGATGCATGGACCAGATATTTGCGTTAAAAAAGTGATTGAGAAATGTATGGCAGTAAAGAAGAAAGTGTACTGCTAATATATCGATTTGGAGAAAGTGTATGATCGAGTGAATAGGAGTATGGTGTGAATGCATGATTAGTAAATACAACTATGGCAGTGTATGTTGGAAGTAAAGTGTGCCTTAGAGTGGGTGGAGTTTAAAGCAAATTGTTTGACACTGAGCACGGTGTTGAACGAGTTTGGGTTATGTCTCAATGATTGTTTAGTGTATTTTTGGATAAGTGTACGAGGAGTGCGTGTGAGGACGCAGTTGGTATGCAAATGGACAATGTGAATGTGAGAGTGATGTTATAATTATGCAGATGATAACATATTAATGGCCGAGAATGAAAGTGGCTTGCAGAATGAATTAAATTGTTTGAATGTGGTGACAAAAAGGAAGGGATCTTCGTATAATTTTTTCCAAAATTAAAGTGATGGGTTTTTTAAGACATTTTATTCCAAGACCGACAACAATTTGCTGACTTATTTTAACTGTTATATTTGGAGGTCCACCCATTTATGCCCTTTAACTTTATGCCATGATTTATTTTTATTTCAACTATTATTGGCTCTATATATTTATTTTTTCCTCAATTTCAAGTTAATAAAGATCTGAGCTATAATTCCATACAATCAAAAAACAAAAACTAATGAAGCACCAGTTCGAGGAGTGTTTAAGTATGCTTTAACTAAAGCAATTAACAATATGGGGACTTTTCCCATAGTGTAGCCAAAATTCTGAATATTTGGAATGTTACTCTATTCAGGTACCCATGTAAAGCAGATGGCTACAAATCTTTCTCAAAGAACAAAAAACTAAATTATGTTTTAAACCTAAATATGATGTCACAAGAATTGGAAGTGATGTTGAATGATTATAAGCATAGGTTAGCTAATTCAAAAATTGTATATAGATCAAGAAACCCATTTTGGTTTATGATAATTTAGTAAAGTCTTTGCTTGTTATGTAGGCTATCATATTTGTAATTAGAAATTTTCCTTGTTTAAAACTTGAAATACAATAAGAGTTCTCTTGCCAGCCACATTCTGTGAGGACTAATAACCCCCATCCTTCCTGTTTCTGTCATTTAAGCATAAAGAAATGGCAAAAAGGTGAAACTACACAAACCAATATGTTAAAGGTACAAATTATGAAATAAAATGTAAGTTCTTGCTCTTTAATTTTTGGAAACCTCAAATTTGTTCAAATAGGTATCATCATCATCTCATAATTGTTTGTTTTGGTGACTAGAACTCTGATAAATTCAACCTAGGGATTTTGATTGGCTTTCCACAGTACTCTTATACAATTTCTTGCTGTGAATCTTTAAACATATAAGAGACAAACTTATTGGCAATAATTTAAGACCATTATAATAAACTACTAACTAAAAGGGACAGTTTCTTTGTCTGACTTAACACACTTTACTAGAAAATATTCAGTATCAATCTAAACCCCAGTTAAATATGTTCCAGTTCAAATGAGCTCTTCCAAATTATGTGACGCAAGAAAGTTTGGGCAAAAGTATGAGCAAGGACTGCAACAAATCATTCACAGTACTAGAAGTGATACTATTGGACTTTTAAAATGGCTTATGCCGGGATCCCGATCAACTTAACGTAAAGGACCTCCTCGTGTGTTTAAATGGAAGTGATCATGATGAACTTAACTTAACGTTGACTTGCAGTTAACTTAACGTAAGAGATGTCTTGGGAGGTCTTTTACCTTACTTTATGTTACTTGAAGGGTATCACGTGATCTAACCAGCCAATCATTATGCGAGTGACGTTAACAGGGCTATTTAGTATTTCATTTGTTGGTATTATGTTTACTCTTTAGCGTAAGTTCTAGTGATCAGAAATTGAAACAAAATAATTGAACTAAAATAAGGAACTAAATTTATCAAAAAAGTTTAATAATAGATATTTATTATATTGATTGAAAACTGTAAACATTCACAGATCATCACTTTATAAATAGTACAAAACCACAGATCATACTCGAGAATGCATATGTTTAGCTCGAGTTGTTACGTCAAGTTAAGTGAATTGTGATCACACATAAGTTAAGTTAACTTTAAGTGAACATTACATTAAGTTACATTAAGTTAACGTTCAGTTGATCGTGATCCTGGCATTACAATGAGAATTTTGATTTGGTAGATGTGATAAGGTTATCACTTTTATTTAAATACTAGCAATCTCGCACGGCGTTGCCCGTGACCCACTGTGGTATAAGAATTATATAAGCCCTCCCCCCGTAGTGCCCGTATCTCTGAAATGTAATTATAAACCATATGGAAAATATTTTCTTCAAATATTTGTTAAAAATAGCTTGATTAAAAATTTCAGATCTCTGCGTGCCATAGATTTGGCTGGGCATCACACACTAATAAACACACTCACACACAAACACTTTTATGATTATAAACTAAACCTCAAGTTTTTTTGGTTGGATGAAGGTATCCCTGTCCGATTACCTAGAATAAAAAAAATTGTTCATGAAACAATGAACTTGAGTATGGATTTGTTTAGCTTTGACCAATTGAAAGTAGTGACTATTGAGCATACCATGATTTAAGGTGTGCACAGAAAGAAAGCAGGTTTCCTGTGTCAGCTCATTATGAGAGTGTGTTTACATATGGGACCGTTCATAGTGAAAGCAGGTTTCCTGTGTCTGCTCATTATGAGAGTGTGTTTACAGATGGGACCGTTCATAATGAAAGCAGGTTCGCACGGGTACCCTGCACCGACAAGCTTACCAGAGTGAATATTTCATTCGTTTTTAGTTGTCAGCGACGACAATATGTACTTCAAAAGAAATGGTAGATATTGAAAGTTTAAGTATGTGTGTATGCAGACCAATGTATTTAGCATGTGGCCTTACAAAAGTTTATACTTTTGTCACTCACCAAGGCAACCACCTTAAGGGCTGTCATATTTGTATTCTTTGGTTGCTTGCAGTGTGCCAGTCCACCCTTGTTTCTAAGCCATATTCAAGTTAGCCTGTTCGCAAATTAACACTCAATTTTGGTGTGAATCAAAGTTTATTTGGTTAAGTTTTAAGAATTTTACTGAATTTGTTCTTCAAAAGTAAATTTTTATTTTCTAACTTAAAGAATTTTAGCCACGGAGGTAATCAGCACAACATATTATTTTACAAATCATTATAATCACTACAGTTTGAAGAATATAATACAATATTAATTGTTTAGTTTGGTTCAATATTTGAAGTTATATTATGAATCTCAAAAAAATGGACTACACTTGTACCTGGGCACAAACAATTAATTTACTCAGATAATCAGCCTCCAGGTTAAAATGGTTACGCTCCTTTTGCCAGGGGACCACCATTATGTGTGGGGTATGCAATCAATGATTGCAGTCACATAGTGGCTATACACCCACACGATAGAGCTGGACCCCCTATACCCAGCCAGGGCCGGTCATCAGTTTGTAGGAGGACAATGGAGATCTTTTTGTTTTTGTGTGGAGTGTTTTATCTAGATAACTGGATAGAAAGATCTTTTGTTCAGCATCTGTAACATAGATCCATGTTGAGCGCTTAGGGAACTGCCTGCTTAAGCCCTGCCATGGCCCTCTTTTTTACCTGTAGGTACTGGGGAGACATTATTTTGTTCCAGTTTAAATACATTTATGTTGTAATTGATTTAGGCAAGAATACTAATTTTAGTTCACCTGTTGTTAATTTTTGACCAACCGGTAAGCTATATGTATTTATTGCGAATGGTTGGTCATTTTTTGTGTCTGGTGGTAGTAGTAGTCTGTTGTATTTGAATTTAGTTTCTAGTTTAATTCTGTAAGAGAATTTCATAGTTGTGTCTTCACTTTTAAATTTAGAACTTGTCAGGTAGATAGCTGGTCTATCTACATAGTTTCTTATTTGGTATTTTCTTATGTAATCTTCTGTTTTTGAAGAAACCGACCATTGATTCATGTTTGTATTAACTCAGTCTATTCCTGGTATCATATAATAAAAGTAATTTTCATATATTGTGTATTTGTCATAGAATTTTCTTGCACTCAGTCATTGTGATTTAACATTAAACATTTTTCAGTGACCTGTTGCTATTTCTTCATATTTAAAATTATCACTTGTGTAATTTTGTTGTAGTGTGTCTGTTACTCTTTTCCATGGGAATAATAACTATTTAGCTGTGAATGTTTCTTCAACTTCTCTTCTTACTGATGTTACAACCATTACATTTTGGGATGTTCCAAAGTCATATATAGTGTATGATGTACTACCTTGAGTTAGAAGTCTTTTTCTTAGTGTTGCTTGGTTTGTTATCCTGAATTGAAAGTCGTACATGTTCATACCTAACATGACACTAGATAATGTATTAAAAACAGAAATACTCCTATTGTTTGTGTCATCTTTTCCTCCGTTAATCCAAAAATGAAAGGTATGAAATGTTAAAATAACTGGTTTTTGGTTATCAGTGAATTCGAGATCGTACCACCTGCATTTTATCACTTTACCTTTTACATATCGTGATATGGGGAACATTAAACCGTCTGTAGTTGGTTTGATGTTTTCTCCATATCCGTCTTGTATAGATGACTATTGGGTTTGTCCAAATCCTACTCCTTTGCTGGTGTCACCATCCCTTTTTCTTTTTTTGTGTACTACGTTAGTCATGTCTTCCATGGTACCTGTAAAATTTGTGTATTCAGTCAAGTTGTTATATTTCTTCAGTAAAGTCAATTCTGGTTAGGTTGTGTTGTGGTGCTTTAATGAAATCTTTTGTATTTGTATTGTAATGTTGTATGGTTTTATTGAATTCATGTCTTAAAATGTGTTTATTTATTGGGGCAATTTTATTGTCGTCGCACCATGTAGTTAGTGGGTTGTTTGTTGTCAGGTATATTGGAAGTCTCTTTATGTCTACTTTGTCTGAATGTTTAATGTTTGTAGGTACAGTCGCTCCTTCTAGTAGTAGTTTCCAGGTCCCTACGGATGTGTTGTCGATTAATAGTGCACATGTTGCTGAAGGAAGCTGATCATAGTGGAAGCCAGTTCTATCTCTTTCACAGCTTATGAGAGTTGGTTCCATGTTATGTGTAAGTAATCTTATGATCACCGATTTGCCTGTATTAGTGTTTCCTTGTATTACAAATCCATTGATTTTTTTGAAATACTTTGCTTTGTATTAAAATATGGAGTTTGTAACTTTAATGTAAATTTTAAAGATGTTGAGGTGTGTAGATAGGATGATTTCTGTTTATAATATCAGATTTTGTATGATTGTCTATTCTCTATTCGCCGTAGTCGTTTTCGTTGATATAAATGTATATTGTAATATTTGTGTTATTAATTAATAATGGTTCAGCGGTACTTACTGAAGGGAGCTTCTCGTCACTATGCAGATCAAATACCACAGGTTGTTTATATCTTCAGTATCACCTGTTGGGAGCCTATTAATAAAAGTAATGTATTTAGTTAGAGGGAGGCTAAATCTAGAAACCTTTTTCATCAAGCCTAGTCACAAAGTTCCACAAATATGGTTAAAAAAGCATTGAAATGAGCTAATATCACATCATAAAATAAATAATAAAACTCAAAATATGGGGATTTTAAGGACAAAGATCCTTGTTGTAATCTTTAGACTTCATTTTGGCATACACAATATTTTGAAATAAAACATGGGTAGCTGATTTTTTCAGGTACATAATTGATAGTTAAGTCACTATTTAGTCCACTTTAAACATCAGTAAATATACTTAAAAAGACCCATTCAAGGCTGGAAGCAGTACTTGATGATGTAATATACTCTATTCTGACATGCTCAAAAATGCTTCTAAATTGTTAAGATATTTATTTTTATTTAGCACCCCATCTTACTACCCAATCGGGTTATACGCTTATGTACTAATTATGCTAATGGATTAGGAATTGGGAAGGTTGAATTTAGAGGACGTGAACCCACATTTGCATGGAAGATGTGTAAAACCATTTAGGAAAAACCACCCACAATTCCCCAGTCTATTTTCGAAATATGTAACATAAGTTTTTAAACCGATCCTCCACCTGCTACTTATGTGGGTTACAAAGCTACTAACAGTCAGTAATGAGTAAACTAATGCTTGGTTTAAGAAATTGTTTTGGCCTGTAAACAACACAATAAAACAACAGGTAAGCACCCAAGGAAATTTTTTGTCAATAAATATTCTTTCACCATTTTGAATTCCAGGGGCTACCTGCTTGAAAAATCTCAACGTCATAGGTCTAATGGGAAGGTCTTACAGTTAATGTCATCGTATAATATATCTTCACAAATGATGTATTTAGGGCACTTCCACACTTAATCAATTAAAATCTAATTTTTATTTAATTTGGCATCATGCCCTACTAACTGTTCGGGTTGTACACATTAGTACTAGTTACAGTAATGGGCTAGGAGTTTGCAAGGTTGAATGTAGATTAAATGAACACACATTTGTGTGGAAGGAGAGTGGAAAACCATCCCCAAGTTCACCCGAGCGAGATTCAAACCTCAATCTCCTTGTTCTCGGCAGTCTAGCTCAACAAGAATCAAGCGTGTTAGCAAACTACACCATTGAGGTGGATTAAATTTAATAAAAACAATCATTTAGAATTTAATGGATAGCTTTAAAAAGTAGTGGTGGCAATCCAAATGGAATCGGCCCAGTGGGATATCTTTCGTTGTCCCAACGGACAAGGCTCCCCCCCCCCCCCCCTTAGGAATTAATTTAATTTACTCCAAGGTCTCCCCTACCTGTAATAAAATTAAAAACTAAATAAAAAACTTTGTAACTTGTCAATTTTCTCTATTAGTTGGCACTAATTAGGTTAATACAAATTTAAAATAAATACCTTTTGCAGGCTTGTAAGAGTAATATAGTTTTCAAGTGAAGATCACCCCTTTTAGAGGCTATCTAATTTTTTTTTAAATTGTCAAGCGAACACTATTCCAAGTAATTTCATGGCATACTTAATTTTCAAAAACTTGGCAATTGAAGATTACTCAAAATATATTCTAAGAGTCATTAAAAATTTCAAAAATTTGCTAATCAAAGACTACCTCAAATACATTCTAGAGGCATTTAAGTTTCAAAGACTTGCCAAATGAAGAGCACTCCAAATAGCTTATATCGGCACATTTTTAAAAATTTGCCAGGAGAGGACTACTCCAAATAGCTTTTAGACGTGTGTAATTTTCTAACATTTGCCTGATAAAAACTATTCCGAATAGTTTCTAGAAAAGACTAAGTAAAAATGGGCGAGGATTACGCGAAATAGCTTTGGCTAACTACCTCCTCTAAGCCTCCTTTTCACAGAAATTTTCTTCTGGCTAGTACTCGATACTCGCCAATGGGTGTTAGTATTCATATAATCCAAAAAATATTACATTTAAACAATTTACACTTGCATTAGTTCACATTATACAAAAATTAAAATTGATAGTAAGCTTGATTTTAATAATTGTAAGGGAGACACCGACCCTAGTGACGCCACTGCATCACCCTACACATAATTCTTAAGTTGTTTAGGCCAATGATTTCCCCTACTGTATTTCTTCAAACTAAGATTTTATATAAATAGTACTACATGGCAAACCTGATTTTCTTTAATAGTTCCATCCTCACCGTTTAGATCTTAGATATATTTTATTTCTATTTCAAAATGGAGATCATTTGAAAATCTTACCCAATTAAATATTTTACGCAAAAAAACTTTTATAGCAATAGGGCACGCTTTTGAAATCTCAAGACAAAAAGAACGTTGATGACTGATGTTAAGAAATTCATAACGGTTGAAATGTTAACGTTTGGGTAAACAGTCATACCAACATCACTGTGAAAATGTCGTCCTAAATGAATTTTTTTCAACTAGCATTTAATAATATATAATTAAATGGTATGTTTTATCTCCCCTACATTAATGTCAAAATGAATATAGTGTGATTATAATAAATAAATTAATAACATTAATTTTGTTTTGTGTTCCCTCCTTTCATGGTTGTACTTCATTCATTATTATGTTTTGTTTGAGCTTTAATCATATTGGCTGTGTACTTGGTATGATTATTTTCATTTTCTGCTTTCGCGTACTTTCTTAATCTTATATAGGTTATGAGCTAACCCAAATTTGATTCATTGAAGCTTGGACACGTTTATTATTATAAATAGCTTTTCGTGAGTGATATTTATTCTGAATTCTGAATAACCATGCGTTAAAATATGTTTCTATTATTTAGACGTATATTTAAAAAAAAGCAATATTTGGAACCAAATTATAGACCAGGCAAGGCTATACCAAGGACTACTAAATGGAGGCTAACAACTTGGGAAACATGTTATGAAAATGAAGACACATTAAATCATATAATTAAGAATAAAAAGTATTTTTTTATTTTTTTATCACCATTAGCATCAATATGACGTAATAAACGTTGTTGTCTAGTGTTAGAGAAGCAACCCACACAATTATATGGGTAGGCCTATGTAGGCAACAATTCTCTGCTTAAGTTCCTGTGAGATTAATTTTTTTTTAAAACAAGCCTTCACACCTTTCAATATTAAAGGCAATTATATATTAGTCTGTTTCATATTGGTTTGACCCGTCCCAAAGAAAACCAGAAAAAAAATACAGTTCCAAAGGTTTCAAGACAAAGCCTGGCTCGTGTTGGTTTGGGCTGTCAAACCATAGCCACAGATTGTTCCAGGCAAAGTCTGTTTAGTATTGGTTTGGATTGTCCCAGAGAAAACCAGACTAAACCCTACACCAAGAGTAATCCATACAAAGTTTGATTCGTATTGGTTTGACCCGTCTCAGAGAAAACCTGAAAAAAACTACAATTCCAGACAAATCTTGGTTTGTATAAATTGTGTGGCTCGTCCCAGAGGAAACCAGAAAAAATACAGTCCAGAGTTTACTAGATAAAGTCTGGTTCGTATTGGTTTGGCCTGTCGCAAAGAGAACCATTAAAACTACAGTACCAGAGTGTTCCAGACAAAGTTTGGTTTCCATTGTTTAGTTTAGTACCTAAGAGAACCAGACTAAGCCACAGACCCAGAGTGTTCCAGACAATGTCTGGTTCGTATTAGTTAGTCACGTCCCAAAGAGAACCAGACTAAGCCACAGACCCAGAGTGTTCCAGACAATGTCTGGTTCGTATTAGTTAGTCACGTCCCAAAGAGAACAAGACTAATCCACAGTACCAGAATGTTTCAGACAAAATCTGGTCTGCATTGGTTTATTCAGCCCCAAAAAGAACCAGACCAAATCATAGTCCCAGAGTTTTCCAGACAAGGTCAGGGTTTTATTGGTTTGGCCCGTCCCGGAGTAAACCAGAAAATAAAAAATACCAGAGGGTTCTAAGCAAAGTAAGGTTTGCACTGGTTTGTTCCGTCCTAGTGATAACCAGAAAATATCACAGTCCCAGAGTGTTCCAGACAAAGTCTGTTTTACATTGGTTTGTTTCGTCCCAGAGAGAACCATTAAAATCCACAGTCACAGAGTCTCCAGACAAAGTCTAGTTTGCGTTAGTTTTTTCCATCACAAAGAAAATCAAACTAAGCCACAGACACGAAGTGTTCCATATAAAGTCTGGTTCATATAGGTTTGGCCCATCTCAAAAAGAACCAGACCTAACCAAAGTCTCGGGGTGTTCCAGACAAAGTCTGGTTTGCATTGGTTTCTTTTGTCCCAAAGAAACTCGGACTAAACTCCAGATCAAGAGTGTTCCAGACAAAGTCTGGTTTGCACTGGTTTGTTCTGTCTCAAAGAAACCCAGACCAAACCGGAGATTGAGAGTGTTCCAGACAAAGTCTGGTTTGCACTGGTTTGTTTTGTCCCAAGGAAAACCAGATATAACCATAGACATGGAGCGTTCCAGACCAAGTCTGGATTGCAATGGTTTGGCTCATTCAATCAAGAAACAGGTCAAACCACAGACCCAAAGTGTTCCAGACAAAGTCTGGTTTGCATTGGTTTCTTCTGTTCCAAAGAAACCCGGACTAACCCCCAGATCAAGAGTGTTCCAGATAAAGTCTGGTTTGAACTGGTTTGTTTTGTCTCAAAGAAACCCAGATCCAATCATAGATCGAGAGTGTTCCAGACCAAGTCTGGATTGCAATGGTTTGGATCATACCATCAAGAAACAGATCAAACCACAGACCCAAAGTGTTCCAGACAAAATCTGGTTTGCATTTGTTTTCCACTTCCCAAAGAAAACCATTTAAAACCACAGACCCCGACTGTTCCAGACAATGTCTGGTTCCCATTGGTATTCTCTGTCCATGGGAGAACCTGACAAATCCGTAGCAGTCCACACATGAGTAATGGTCTGGATTTCCTTGGTTTGCCTTGGACCTTAAAGAACCATACAAAACCAACTATGGTTTTCCTTGGTTTACTATGGTATTGTCCTGTGCTTTTCCACCAGGGAAGGTATATTTTTGAAAATCTTGTTGCGCACAAATTATTTAACAGCCTAATAGCTTCATTTTTCATTTATTCACGGTATTTAATGTGCATTTTTCTGAACCAACTGATTATACCAGCACATGATTTATAAACTAACTTAAATCTAGAAAAGACACAATACCTAGTTCCCAGCCGTTAATTCGTCACTGTGAAAGGGGAAACCCACATTTCACCAATGATAAAGTTTTTAGTCATTCCAGGCTCAGTAGACAGACATTACCGACTGAGCTATGTTGTCGGACAATGGCCTAATAGACTCGGTCTGAGGAGAGCATTTATATAAAGTGCACCCACATTAGCTTGGTGAGGGAAAATGAGAAAAATGACGCGTCTGAAAGATTTGAACCTTGACTCACTCAACCCATCACTCCCCCCCCCCCCCCCCCCCCCAATCAATTGCTAACTTGAGTCTTAAACCGCATGTCAAAACATAACCAAATCAGTCAATTAATTTGAAGGCTATAAGAACACTTAATGAAGAAATCAAAGGTTGAAAATCTTGTGTTCACCCTTTTACTAGTTGTCTGCCTCAAAACCGCAACTGTTAATCCCATTTGAGTATGTTTCCTCAAAGCCACACAGGTGGTCGCGTGGTCTAATGCTTTACGCAATAGACTAAATGACCAGAAGACTCAGTACCAGCTGGGTATACTAAAGGTGGCTATCCCTAAATGCTGGCACATTTCCTTGAAATTCTATCATCCTCTTTGCCTTTTAGAAAATACAAACTTTTGCTTGTGGTTAAGATTTATAGCATTTTACTATATATTATTGGTGTTATTATACACACACACACCCACCCACCCACCCACCCACACACACACACTGGTGCGACTGGTTGTAGACGGCCATAACTGATGTTGATTTAAGTTGTTTTTTTTACAATATTACAAAAGTGTACAGTAACTATACTCAAAAACAATTAATTATTTGATTTTGCCACTTATATACTTGTCATGATAGAAGTAGGTTTGCTGAGTAAAAGTTTAAATTAAAGTTTTAAATGTTTTAAGTTGGTTAGATAAATTTAATTTTATTGTTAGGCCTAATGCACTGTTATAATAAACAAGAATGTTCATAATTACAAATAAATTAAAATACCAATACCAAAAAATAAAGAAAAAGCACATACTTAATATTGTACACATAAGGAGAATACAGTTTATTTTTAAATGAAGACCAACTATATATAAGAAAATACTTTGGCCATCTTATTAAACAAGAACATTCATAACCATAAGAAACAAATTCAAATATTAATCAGGCCCCTAAATGAAAAATAAATCCAGAAATAACACATTTAATATCATTAACACAATTTTAGAATATACTTATTTTGTTTTCAAACTAATTAGGCCAACCAGAGTCTACACATATTGTTGGAAATGGTATTATGACATCAATTAACTGTTTCCATATCTTGTACATATTTAAAACACAAAGCCAAATTGTTCATGATTATTTTTTCATTCTTGTAATTAATAGTACAGATCATGCATGTATAATTTGTTATGAAGAGATCAACAAAGTAAAACAAAACATTAAAGAACATTTAGAAGGCATTGCCCATCTTCTTGCAGGTCAAGGCTCACCCACTAAATGCTCTATTGAGGGATAAAATTACTCAAGTCCCAACACTCCCCCTCACTCGTTAGAGCCGAGGCTGTAGTCCAACAGCTTGACTCAAGAGGATGGGTCTGGGGCTTGCCAAGCCCTTTGTAAAAATACCTGCTTCCATGGATTCAGAAGGCTTGTATGTCACAACAATGTCCCCATTTTGAACCGTCTATCGAATAAAGTGTTATTTTATGCTTATATGCTTTGATCGGGAACTTATTATATAATTATTTGTCAAGTTTTGGGCAGACATGTTGTCATTGAAAATTTGGATGGCTTGTTGAGAAGATCCCATGTCGTTCAGCAGTTGCCTCAAATCAAATACATTGCCTCCTTTGCCGCTTCTGTTAAGGCCAAGTACTCAGCTTCTTGAGTAGATAGAGCAATGGTTCGTTTTCTGGATTCCCAGCTGATCATTGAACCTGCATACTTTAGACATTACCCTGTGTACGATCTTCTATCACTGGAGCATGATCCCCAATTTGCATCAGCATATCTGGTCAATGGTTCTCCAGTCTTTTGGAAGATCCGAGACAGTTCCTTGGTACCTTGAAGGTAGCTGCTAGCCAATGCTCCTTAGAAAAACCATTATTAAATTTACTTAAATAGCTTACCGAATGTGAAATATCCGGTCTTGTTCCTGTTGCGAGATACATAAGGGCTCCAATCAGATATTGGTATGGAAAATTTGGCAGGTTTTCTGTTGACGCCTTGGTAAACTTTAGTCCCGGAACCATGGGAGTCTTCACAGGATTACAGGTCTCCATATTAAATTTATGAAGGATCTCATCCATGTATTTCTTCTGTGAGGATGAAATAGTTCCATTTTTACAGTAGAATTCTATTCCAAGACAATATTGGAGATTTCCCAAATCTCTCATTTCAAATTCGTTCAGAAGGTTGGACATAGAGGACGTGAACCCACATTTGCGTGGAGGGAGAGTGGAAAACCATTTAGGGAAAACCACCCAAGTTCAACTGAGCGAGATTCTAACCTGGTCTCCCTGTCCTCGGCAGTCTAGCTCAACATGAAACTAGTGTGTTAACTAACTATGCCACCGAGGCGGGTATTAGTATAAGATAATGTTGAATATAATCTCATTCCAGTGTTTAAAATAAGGGGATATTACCGATACCAAATATATAGTTAGGCAACTCTTTCCATTGTATTTTCCATGCTTTTAACTTTCTTTTTTTTAGTTAATAAAATAGCATATCACTTGTGTATTTTGTTTATATTAGTTTGACAACAAAATGTAAAAATAAATTCAACCTTTACAACTTAAGTATTTAATTTTAATTACTTATATATTTTGTGCGCTATGTCTTACTTCCCATTACAGTTATCCGCATATTTACTCCAAAGGATAAGGAATGGGGAAGGTAAAATGTTTGGGAAATGTGTCCGTATTTGCGTTGAAGGAGAATTATAAGCATATTAGGAAAAAAACACTCTCAGTAGACCAGATCGGGATTTGAACACTGATAACCCAGTTATTTGCAGTCCAGTCTAACGAAGAAGTGAATCCTAAAGAATGGTGACTGCAGAAGCTGGTCACAAAATATTTAATAATTCATTTATAAGTGTATTTCCAAGACTCGTGTAACTTACGTTTAACTGTAGAAGCACTGGCATTGTACATTTGGGTCCAACACACTCTTGTTTGAAAAGTTTTGGTCAATGAAAGACGGTTGAGGCGGGGTAAGAGATTACCACTACCTGGACTATTGTACTCAGAGAGACGGCAGCTCTTCTTAGCTTGTCTTTCTCACGAGTAACATTTTGCAAGTAAGTTGTTTTAAAGAATTTTCACATGGAAGCGCTGTTATCACTGGATATTTTAAGTTCTACCTGACTCGAGGAGCGCAACAAATCTCCCGTAAGGCTGTGTATCCTGTGTATCTGTTATTTCTTTGTCGGTGTCCTAGGCCGATTGTGCCGATAAATCGGATCTGTTATCGGCATCGGCACAGCCCTTTTATATATATATATATATATATAACACACACACACAAAGTGACAGCAGCATATCACATGACTTGGCACATGAACATGTGAAAGTAAATATAGTAACTTTTTCTAGCTTTTGTATGTCTATTTTAAAGAAAATTGTGCATGTATAATATATGCCACAGTATATATGTATATTAAATTTCACACAGTATATATACTATATGAAAAACTGTTTAATGTATTTTGAACACACATAAAGCTCCGTTGTGCGAGCCCGTTAGGTTGCTAAACCGATCGAGTGACCACCACCAGTGTGTCATGTGGTTAGCACAACGAGCCCTCCAGCCT